>VWYI01004809.1:55328-153020 GCA_013399455.1 Anthoscopus minutus | reverse complement strand
CATCCATCCATCCATCCATCCATCATCCATCCATCCATCATCCATCCATCCATCCATCCATCATCCATCCATCCATCCATCCATCCATCCCTCCCTCCATCCATCCATCCATCCATCCATCCCTGGGAACATGTCTACATCTCCTCCCTTTGAAATCTTTCTCTCCCCTTATCAATCCATCTGTTATCCTACCTGTCCAGTTCCATGCCTCATTTGGGATCCACGCTTCCCTCCTTGCAGAAAAGTCCATAATGGGATTTGCCTCACTCCCACCTGGTAAATTGATCTCATTTATTCCCCACCCATTCTGATTTGGGACAGATGAATATTCCTGGGGCTATGTTCAACAGCCATTAGAAATTCCCACTTGGATGCCTGAAATTGGTCACTAAAATCCTTTCTCTAACATCCCACAGCCCCACAGCCTGACTAGATTTGCAGACAGCATTTCAGGCAGCATCAGCTCTCTTTTATCACCATCCAGGAGTGGAAAAGCCAATACAATTCCTTCTGGAGCTCATTTTAACCACACACAGCGACTTCAGAACATCCTGGAAAGGAGTTACAGGCATGACCATGCTATGAAAACAACTCAGTGCCCAGAGAAGCTGTGGTTGCCCCATCCCTGGAAGTGTCCAAGGCCAGGTTGGACAGGGCTGAAGACCCCATGGCAGGGCTGTGGAACGAGATCATCTTGAAGAGCCTTCCAACCCAAATAATTCCGTGTTCCTGTGATTCTAAGACCTCTGTCATCCTACAAGCTTCCCTACAGGTGACCAGGAAATTGGAGAAACTTCCTTCTGATGCCTCTCTGTCCAGATTTTTCAGGAATCCTTTCACCTTTTTTTTTTTCCTCAAATCTCCAGCTCATGGCTGCTCCTTGATGTGATCCATGACATCACGGTCTGTACCATGATCCATCACCATTTTCCCAGCCTGACACCAGGCAGGAGCAAATAATCCAGAATCAGGATAGAGAAAAGAATGAACTCCTGTTTCCTCCTTCCCAAACAGAGAGCACCAGACCTGTCTCTATCAAGAATCTTCAGTGACAGCAAAAGTAGTATTAAAAAACAAAACCAGATTCCAAGGGATTTGCAAACATCATGAGATTTCCAGAAGGAATTGATGGTCTTTCCCATGCAGGCAGATGAACTGAGAATTTTATAACCTCAGGAAAAGGAAGCGACACCTCATACACCCAGGCCTGTGGATAACTGTGTGTTAATGCACACAGAATTATAACGGGGTACGTTTGCCATCTTCAGGAGTCGGGCAGGAATTGCACTTCAATTTCCCAAAAAACAGTGAGAATCAACAATTTATGTAAGAATACAGGAATTCCTGGGATCTCACACAGCCTCAGGCAAGCAGGACTGGGGGTTGGAGAATCTCTCAGCTGTCAGTTTCTCTCACAGCCCCACAAGTTTTGAGTTTTTCTGGCTGATGTTAGAAAAAGAATAAAAATAATGGTAGTGGGAAATATGGAAAGAGTTTTTCCTCCTTATCAATGCTTTTTTGAAGAAATATTTCATTCCAGGCCTTGGTGGATTTGATAGGGAGTGTTTTTTTCCCTTGGCCTTGTTCTTCCTTACCACAACAAGCCAAACCCTACAGGGACAGTCCTAAGGGATTAAAAAAAGAAAAATAAAAAAAACCTTAAATATCTCTGAATGAGGAACTCCAGAGCCTGAAAAAAATAAAGGGTTTTTTGTCAATAAAACTTGGCTATAAATTATTTGATCTGTAAAAATATGATGAGGAAGAAGGCAATAGACACAGAAAGAAGGTGTTGGGATGATATTTTAGGTAGTTTTTACATAGAAGAGTGCAAGTGGAAGTGGTTAACATCCCCACAGAGATATTAGGATTTGTCAAATCATCTCCTGCAACATATTCTCCTCTGGCCTAAATCAGGGCAGGAGTTTTACTCTCTACTCTTCATCCCACAGCCACTGCTGAATGATCCACCTGCACACCTTCCTTTCAATTTGGAAAAGTTCCTGAGAGTTATACTCATGGAAATAAAGGAATGGGAATAAATTCCTGAAGGAAGGAAATGCACAGCACTAAGATCCCAGGGAAGCAAAAAAAATTAAAAGCTGAATTTAGCCAAAAAAGCCCTGTTTTCTTTTGCCCTGGCATGTCCTGAGAAGTGGTCACAGGATGCGAGGAATGGGAGAGGACTCTGCTCAACCCACGAGAGCAAACATTCACCCTTGAGTCTGGAATGTGGCTGAACTCACTCTGTCTGTGATGGAAAAGTGGCATTTTTTTGGGCAAGCCTGGGTTGTTGACATTGCATCTGCTGTGAGTCAAGTGTTCAAACTTGTACCCAGCCTATGCCAGACAAGAGCGCGCAAAGAGAACCAAACCGCAGATGAAACATCTCAAAACACCCAGTAAATCCAGCACAAAGTCCCTTGGGTTTCAAGCATCAAAAACAAGAGTTGGCCATTGCCTTTTAACAGAAAATAAAGGCAAATGAGGGCAAATGAACTCCTCAGTGCCTGGAAAGGCCGATGCACTTTTAATTTGCCCGCATACCTCCCTGCCACATACCTCGTTATCACGAGTATCACTCACACAGGCAGATAAATACCCGGAGCTGTTGATTCAAAGAACATTTTGTCCTCGATTTAAACACAATGGCTCCACTCAGGGTGGCACCGGGGGTGGAGAGCCTCGTTCACAGGGTGCCACTGCAGCCTCAGTGGCTCAGGAGAAATGCATAAGGCCGGGCTTGTTCGGAAGAATTTGGGGCTTTTTCCACTCCTGTGAGCACTTTGCCCAAGGGTAGGAGGGAAGGCGGGGGTGGCAGCGGTGGAGGGGAGCCCAGAGAGTGGCAGGGAAAGAGGAGAGGCACCAAACACAAATATCCCAACAAAGCAACCCCTCCCTTGGTCCTGCCAGCAGCTCCCTCAGGTGCCTTCTCAGGGATGACCTTGCGGGCACGCCCGGCCTCCCAGGATATATAACCTGCCCCAGGAGGAAACAACACAGAGAGGCAGCCCCAGAGAGGTGATTCCAAGATGAAGGCTTTCCTTGTGCTCCTGCTGGGAGCGCTCCTGTGCGTGGACTCAGGTAAGACCCCACAAAGGATCCGCCCCGCATCCCTCCCTGCAGATTTTCAGTCTGGAAGAAGGATTTGGGATGGGCTTTGGGGATGAGGGAAGAGGTGCTGGCACGTTGTCATCCCAAGATGTTTCCCTTCGGATGGGTGTTGAGTGGGAAAAATGCACAGGGCCACCCTGGGGGTAGTGGGATCTGATTGTTGGGGAAAGCAGCTTCCAGGAAAGATAAATCCTGAATCCTGAATTAATCAAAACCCCAAGTTTTCTTAAGCCAGAGCATACAGTTAAGGGGGAAGGGGAGTGGCTAAGTGGGGTGGGAGGATTATCTTTCTTCTTCTCACACTATCAAAATTGCAACATTTACGCAAAGTTTTCATCCAACTTTTTTCCTGACTCCTCCTTTCAAAAGTGGACCCTGGCACTGTCCAGATTTCCAGAATTTTAGTAGGGCAGTAAAAATGGCAATGCCATGATGTGTTATTGTATGGACTGAATGGGTGGAGTTTAGACAATGTCAGGTTTAACCTCACTGAGATAACAAAATGGATTTAAAGTAGCTTTTCCCTACTACCAGAGAAGAAAGGAATCAAACTTGAGCAATTTCTCAGAGTCAGCAGAGGATGCTTAAGGAATAAGCTGTGAAGGGTCTTGCACAGCCCTCAGACCTTCTCCTCTGCCAGCTTCCACCAGAACACTCAAAATTTGACTTTTATTGCTTTAAAAGTCAGATCAATGTGGGAACAGAGTGCAGCACTCAGAGAAATTAGGGGTTGGCTCCTCACCTCGGTGACTGCATCAGTCATTTACACCAAAGAGGCTTGGACAGAGGGAGACCAAGTGCCTCAAATTAATTCCTTCAATCACTAATCTCTAAACAGGGCTTTTCAGTGTCCTAAAAGAATATTTCAGGCATTAGAATATTGAGTTGAGGGATTTGTGATGCAAGTTTGGTGGTCATGGGGCTCAAGGAAATGCACATATATATAAATTTATACACACACATAAACTGACACTTGCAAGGCTCCAGAGGCACCCTGGGGCACAAGTAGATGACAGTAACAGATAATTACACCACAACCTCACTCCTCTGGGGACAATTTTTCACCAGGGCTGGATGCTTGGGAGCTGCCAGGATTTTCCTGCCTTTGCTGGAGGCACAGAGCAGCCCAGCAGGTGTTGGCAGCACTGATTTCCATCCCCCATGGAGTGGCATTTCCATGAGGGGTGGGAACAGGGAGTGCTGGTGGTCAGAGAGGGGTGGAAGCCATTTGCACTTTGATTTCTAGGAGGGCACGATGGAAAGGGTGAGTCAAAGGTTAAGAACTGAGACAAGGGGCTGGAAGAGACTTTGCAAATTCCTGCTTCATCCCTCACTCAAGGCCAGGTCAGATGGGGCTTGGAGAAACTTGGTCTAGGGGGATGTGTCCCTGATGAAATGTTCCTTCCAACCCAAACCATTCCATGATCCTCTTCAAGCCCAGCTGTCCATCTTTTCTCATTTTTGCTCCCTCACTGCACAACTACATCCAAAATACCTTCAGCACCTGCCAAACCTGACTTCCACCTCAACCAGGTATATTATTATCCACAAAAACAGAACAAAACAAAACAACAAAAAAAACCAAACATTTTTTTTCCCAAAGCAGAGGAGATATCCTCCGTTGAGGATCCCAAGGAATGGTCCCATTTCCCAGTGCAATCATTTGGTTGAATTCTCCGGAGAGCTTTGGACAGATTGAAGATACTTGGGAAGTGTAGAATTGTCCCCCACCTGCAGGACTGGGTCCAGTTCTGGGGTCCAGCATCAGAAGGATGTGGAGCTCCTGGAGCAAGTCCAGAGGAGACCATGGACATCTCCATGGAGGTCTCCATGCTCCAAGGGTTTCAGCCTCTCTCCTCTGGAGCTGGGAGAGCTGGGGGTGTTTACCGTGGAGAAGAGAAAACACTGGGAAGACCTCAGAGCCCCTTTCAGTGCCTAGAGAGGCTCCAGGAGAGTTGGGGATAAATTTTTAGGAGGTCCTGTTGATACAGGATGAAACGTAATTCTTTAAAACTAAAAGACAGATTTAGGTTAACTATAATTAAGATGCTTTTATAATGAGAGTGGTAAAAAATAGATCAGGCTGCCTAGGGAAGCTGTCCCATGGCTGCCCCATTCCTGGAAGTATCCAAGGCCAGGTTGGATGGGACTTGGAGCAACCTGCTCAGCTGGAAGTTGCCTCTTCCTATGGCAGAGGGGTGGAACTTGATGATTTTAAAGTCCCTCCCAACCCAAACCATCCCATGATTCCCTGATTTCTCTCCTAACACCTCTTGGTCTCTCGCAGGTTCATCTTTGCAGTGCTACAGCTGCACATCCCAGCTCAGCAACTCCAAGTGCATGGTGAAGAAGGACTGTGGCGGGCAGAATATGTGCAAGACAGAAGTGATCCGTAAGGAAAAGCAGGGGTGGGAAATGTCTTAGCTGAGATGTTGGAGCCAAACATCTTCCCAGCCTCAGGTGTCCCATCCAGGCTCACCCAGTCTGGATACACCAGGTGGTCTGGGCCAGCAAACATCAGTGTGGAGATGTCTTTCACATGCAAAAAATTAGGTTTATTTCTCTTTCTCAGCACCAAAATTTATCTGCTTGCAAGTGCAAAATAAAGATATTTTGCAATAATTACAAGCATTAATTAAAATGGGAGGGGCCAAGTGTGGTCCAACCTGGTTGTGAAGTTAGAAGGCACTGATTTGAGGTGAAATCAATGAAAATTACTAAATTTCATCTCTTTGTCTGTGGGTAAACTTGGAAAAACTAGGATTTTATCCTCCTCTTCTACATCTGGGTTGCCCTGTCCAGCTCTGGGCAGACAGCTGAGTTGCTCTTAGACCTGGGGCACAAAACCCATCAGTGCCACGTTTAAGGTCCTCTTTGTCGAGCAGTAGGTGTGATATCTCCAGTAGGAATTACCCTGCTTGGGAATGTGCAAATCCATGACATTGACATGCAGGAGAGCCAGGATGTTGTAGAACTCTGTTATTTATTGCATCTGGCAAAGATTTGGTGCCCAGAATGGGTTTCAGATCTCCTGGAGGAGAATGGATCAAATCTCCTGGAGGTCAAAATCTGCTGGTAACCAGCAGTTGCCAAAAGTGGCCCAAAAAATGGGCTGTGCCTCTCAGAAATAAATCAAACAATAACTGTGCCATCTGAAATGGGAATAGCCATGTTTCCATAATTTCCCAGGAGCCGAAAGGCTCTGTGGAGCAAAGATATTTGGGATTGGGCTTCACATGAGAGAAGGCAGTGTTGGATGGGATAATGAGAAGAAATTCCTCCCTTTGAGGGTTGTGAGGCCCAAAGAAGCCGTGCTTGCCACATCCCTAGAATTGTCCAAGGCCAGGATGGGTGGGGCTCAGAGCAACCTGGACTAGTGGAAAGTGTCCCAGCCCAGGGGACAATCTTGAATGTCCCTTCCAACCCAAACCATTCCGTGATTCCGATTTTTGCCCCACAGAACGGGCTCAGATAAGAACAGCATCCCGTTATTCAGTTCCATGAGGTTTGGCTTATACTGAATCCTTGTGATAATGGTCCTGCTTTCCCCCCAGGGATTGTGGGGCTCTTCAGCATCATCAGCAAGGGATGTGACTCCTCCTGTGAAGAAGCCTACCAGGACTTCAACGTGGGCAACAGGAACATCTCCTGCTGCAGCAGCGACCTCTGCAACGTCAACGCCGCGGGCAGCGTGAGGTCCAGCTACGGGCTGGCCGGAGGGATAGCGGCCGGAGTGCTCTGGACCATCGTCAGCAACAAATTTTGAGGAGCAAAGATGCCTCCCATGACCACAGAAAGTCTTGGAGCACCCCTCTAACTACAGGAATTGTAACCAGGAGCAGTGGGGTGTGTGGGGCACCTAGCACCCTGGGAGCTGATGGCAGCTCTGTGCCAAATGATGGCTTCTGCTTTAATCTTATTGCAAAGCTCGAGCGCTACCAGATGAGGAAATGTGTGTTCACGTTATCTGCAAAACACCTAAAATAAAGTTATTTCCCCACCAACTGTGAGTGTGCCACATGTCCATCACTCAGTCACCTCTTTCTGCCCACAGCAGAGCTGCAGGTGGGTGATTTATGTCCAGCCAATGTCCAGCCCAGGTCACTGCTGTGCAATGTGACCCGGAGTCCATTTTATGACCGGGTAACCACCCCAGAGCATGAGGGAAAGGCTGTAGATGTATCTCCCTGGAGTTCAGGGAAGCCTTTGGTGCTGCTTCCCGTGACATTCTCCTGGAAAAATTGGTTGCTCAGGCTGGGTGCACTCTTGGCTGGGTTAAAAACAGGCACAGAGTGGTAGGGAATGGTGCCAAATCCAGCTGGTGGTGGCTGGTCACCAGTGGTGTCCCTCTGGGAGTAGTATTGGGGTCAGTCCAATATATTTATTGATGATCTGGATGAGGAGGTCAAGGCCACCCTCTGGAAGTTCACAGATGACACCAATTTGGGTGGGATGTTGATCTGCTGGAGAGCAGGAAGGGTCTGCAGAGGGATTTGGACAGGCTAGCTCAGTGTTCCAAGGCCAATGGCTTTAGATTCAACAACACCAGTGAGGTGTCTGAGTACAAGGCAGAGTCTTTAACATCCCTTATATACAGTTAAAGCCCCTCTCTATGGCTACAGATTCAAAGTTTTTCCGTGCCTCCTCCAGCTGATTCATTTTATGGATATAAACCTGGATGTTCCCACCTTGCACTGGGAGATCCTTTGGCAAAGGCAGTAGAAAAAGCACCATACAAAGAAGCCTGAGAGAAACTCTCAGGTGGGTTTTCCAAGCTACACCCACGTGAAGAGATCTGGTAAAAAAATAGGGAGGAAAACATGGAGAGTGAATCTGGGAGAGCCCTGGGTGGGAGAACATGATTTAAGGAGCTGTGAAGTCAGGATAGCAATGGGTGGAGGATTAAAAGGGGAGGGGGATTGGCCAAGAGCCCCAAATTCCTCTCTTCCACCTTAAAACCTATTGGAGCTGCCAAGGGTGTGAAGATCCACAGGGTGAAATAACAGGGGATAATTTTCCTGGTGTAGTTGAGTCACCTGGAGGACCCATAGCCATGGGACAAGGGTCAAAATCCCATTTGGGATGAAGTCAAAGGGATGTCAGGAGAGAATGACACCATCTGCAGTTGTGAAAGAGAAAAGTGCGTAAATCCTCGGGATGCAAGGCTAATTGTCAGGAAGCTGCTAATTGGAGGAAGCTGGGAAGGGGTTCCCCCAGAGGAAATCAAGAATGAGCCACCTTGTTTATAGGAATCCAATCTGGTTATTGGTGAAGGGAGGATATGGGACAAGTGGAGTGATTTATTCTGGCTTTTCCCAAACCTCCTGGGTCATGTCCCTGAAAGGGGGCTCATCCGCCTGTAGGTCTTGCAGCCAGGCTGTTTTCTGCGTGGGTGACCAACTCCATGAGCTCTCCATTCCAGGGAATCCTCTCCTTGCACTGCAAGGATGTCCTTGGCACTGTAATGCCCAGTGCCCAGTTTCTGAAAAAATTCCTGGGCATGCCCACATCCAGAGGCCACTCCCAGCAAGAAAATTAGCTACAGTGATCTTTTCTGGAGACTGGGAATCTAACCTGAGGCATTGACTATGATGGCTCCAGAGCCATTGGAGTTCTCAGGGATGTTGGGTGAAACAGCTTCTTGCAGCTCCTGGAGCAAACACTTTCATAAAATCATGGAATGGTTTGGGTTGGAAAGGACCTCGAAGATCATCCTTTTCCACTGCCATGGGCAGAGACACCTTCCACAAGACCAGGTTGCTCAGATCCCCATCCAGCCTGGCCTTGAACACTTCCAAGGATAGGAATTTTGGGAATTTTTCTCCAAAAATAAGAAAGAGGAGCATAAATGGGGGCTGTTCAGCTCTAGTTTAATACGTTGGTCCCACGGCACTGCTGTCTACTTCCTGGAGCATGTAATTGAGGAGTTTCTTCCCAGAGCCAAGAGGTGGCTTTTCCAAGCTCTGGTGGTTGAGACTCAATGTCTAAATACTCAGAGGGTCAAGGGATTATTTTCTTCTCCCAATTTCTGCTCTGAAGGAGTCCAGGATTGACCACTGAGTGATTCTCATCTGGATTTACCTAGAGATAAATCCTCTCTGCGGATGTATCTGGAAGTTGCATGGGTAGGAAGGCGTGGAGCACCTCTCCTATAAGGAGAGGCAGAGGGAGTTGAGATTCCTCAGCCTGAAGAGGGGAAGGCTCTGGTGAGAGCTTTCAGTGGCTAAAAGGGCTCCAGGAGAGCTGGAGAGGGACTTTGCACAAGGGATGGAGTGACAGGACACAGGGAATGGCTTCCCTGTGCCAGAGGACAGGGTTAGATGGGATATTGGGAAGGAATTGTTCCCTAGGAGGGTGGTGAGGCCCTGACACAGGTTTTCACAGAGAAGCTGTGGCTGCCCCATCCCTGGAAGTGTCCAAGGCCAGGCTGGATCAACCTGGGATAGTGGAAAGTGTCCCTGTCCATGGTGGAGGGGTTCCAGCCCAAAGTATTCTGGGATTCTGTGATTGGTGATGAGATAGTTTAGAAAGGATGCAGCTGAGAGAGGTCAAGACTGGGACAGACACAGTAAAGAACTGGGCAGGAACCCCCTGTGGAACTGATGGCACCTGGCACAGCACTTGGAATAGCCCCAAACCTCACTCTCCAACCACGTCACCGACAGAGCAGCCTCAAAAACAACCCTCTGAACTCTGGGAAGGGCAAGGACGTGGTGAACTGGGGCAGATAAATGACTCATATGTGGATCAGAACCTGGGCTGGGCCAGGGCAGGACCAGGAAGAGGATGGGATGTTTTCCCAAGGGCTGGGACTGCAGGTTGGCAGAAAGGCTGGTTCCCTCTCCTGCTTTAAACCCTTCGCAAATCTCAACAGGACTGTGGCCCAGGTCACTCTGCTCTGCCCTGCATCCTCTGTCACCAACATGCTCTGTTGGTGCAGAAATCTGTGATAATTTACATTTTGGGTGCTGATAAAATATCCTGAGAGCTGCTGCAGGACACACAAGCACATTATTCATCTGAAAAACAAGGCTAGGTGTGTATCACCCAAGGAAGTTTCTTCTTGAACAGTTTTATCAATTCTTCTACCCTCTCCACACTTCTCAAAAGCCCTAAAATTGAGGACAGGGTCTCCAAAAAACTCAAGTGTCCCAGGCCAGGTTTGATGTGGCTTGAAGCAATCTGGTCTAGTGGAATTTGTTCTTGCCTGCAAGATGATCTTGAAGGTTACTTCCAAATCAAACCATTTTCATGATTCTAAGGCTTTATGATTCTCTTTACTCCTAGTACAATTAACCATTATTCATCATCCCTGTGGATAAGGATTAGGCCATCCAGTATTTCCTACAGCACATTAGAATTTACATCTAGCGCCTTTACCATTCTGAAAACTGTCACCAAGTTCCTCTGAAATCAACCCAGTTTGCAGCAGCTGATTAAGAGCTGGATTTTTAAGCCACTGGAGAAAGTCTGTGGGGCAGAGAGGCTGGATGAGCTGGACTTGGGCACCAGCAGTTCCTTGCTGTGCTCCACATTTCCTTTATGGCCCGGGGCAAGTTCCAGAGCATTTCCATTCCTCTGCCTTGTACAGATGTTATCAGGCCCTATACATGGAGAGATGCTCAGATAGCGACTTTAACGGGCCAGGGGAGAGATTGAGGCTAAAAATGATCTCACAAGAGTCAGCTGGGGAAGGCTCACCTGCTCCCAACCCACCCTGCCAGGCCACATTCCTGCTCTGAATCATGCACATGTTGCTGTGCAATGAAGGTGGGTTTGGGGACAAATTGAACTGAGGGAGCCCAGTTAGCTCTCCTCTACCTCTAATTAAACCGATGCCTTTTCGGGGCAACCTAAAAACAGAGGCCAGACAAAATTAAGAGAATAAAAAGCAGTTATATTTATTGAAGGGCCTTCAGGTACATTTAGGGCAGGCAAAGCCCACCCAGGGGCTACACCCAAAAAAAAGGACAATGGGTTTTCACACTTTTCATAAGTTGTGGCCATTTGCATATTGGGGGTTAATCTTCCAGTTACAGCTCCAGGTAATCAAGTCATTTAGTTTGCTCCCCCCAACTCACTTTTGTGTACATTTTTCAGGGCCTGAGACATTCAGGTGTCCTTGATTCCCAGGCCTGGAGGGGAATTGTTTTGTCAGACCAAAATGGGAAAACAGTAACTAACACTGTGTGTGGACATTAGAGTTGTACACTAAAGAATTACAGGGTTACAGATATATAAAAAATATAAAAGCTTAAATCCTAAAGCATCATTACCTCTAGAACTGATCCAAATTCCTGCCCTTCGCAGAACTTCCCTCAGTGAATTAGCTTCCTCTCATGGAGGACAAGCCAAGTTCATCCCATGGCATCTTGACAAATCCCACTCTCATCCTGCTGCTTGACAGCTCTGTGGGCCAGGGATCCCTTGATCTGTGGGAACCCAGGATGGAGGGAATACTTCTCTGCCTGTCCTGAGGACTCCTGACCCTCAGGAAAGCTCCTTTCAACCTCTGTCCATGGAGAAAGCTTCCAAAGCTTTCTGAGGAGTTGGAAACAACTCAAGTGTGAAATAGATAGCAGTGTAGTTAGTAGTTATTGCTTAGTGAAAAATGTATTTTTTAGGTTTTATATAGTATGGGTGTAAGTGAGGGTTCAGGATGGAGGATTGTGGGCGTTGCCTCAGTTTCCCTTCTTCTCCTTCACTCTCTCCATTTTCTGTAGTGTTGAGACCATAATCTTATTGGACAGAGTTTGCTGCAGTGCCACGTTAGGTGAATAGATTAATAACCAGTTATTGGTAGAAAAGTAATAAAAATATACATTTAGAATACATAGTGTTAAATAATTGGATTGTTTGTTTTGTATATAAGGGGACATTTTGTCTCCTGGAGGGCAGAATCCCCTCGTGTTTGTAAGAGAGCAGAGCCTGCACCATCCATGGCTCAGAGCTTATGATAAGAGATAATAAACGATCCCTGAAGAGCGAAAAGAAATTCCTCTGCTTCATTCACAAAACCAAAGAAGAACTCAGGGGGTTGGCCTAATTAGGCCACCCTACATGTTGGGTATAACTTGACGTGATCCCTAATTTCTGACCTTATCCTGAGCTCTCTTAATGCCTTTCCAAACTCCTCAGGACTCCTTGCAAAGCAGGCGCTGCTCTGACTCCTCTGATGATGCTCTTGATGTTCAGATTCTCTTGCAACCCCAACCTCCTCCCTCTACAGCTTCTCTGATTTCTCATCCATATTTTATCACCTTAAAAGCCATGAATTCAATTAAAAAGCTCTTCTCATGTGCCTTTCCTGGAATTTTTTGCACCAGACAAGTCCACCCCTGACACTGGAATAACCTCTATGCCTGGAATACTGAAATTTAAAGGCACCTGCTCACTTCTGCCAGTGGTTCCCCACATGGATGACTCAAAGACACCATGACCCAGCCCTGGAACATTTCCCAGCTCTGCTGGTGGCCCTCTCTAGCTGGGGTAGTGTCACCATCTCCCCTGAAACAGAGGTGACAGGTATGAGGCTGAGTCAGAAAAGGCAAAAACATTTTGCTCCTTCCTCTCTGCTTGTTTTCATTCAGATTCAATCAGGCCTTGAGGGAATGTGTGGAACGAGGGCTTCACCCAGGGCAGGGAAGTGAAAGTGGAGTGATGGATTTGTTCTCCTCAGGGGTCACCACACACTGAGTTATTTGCAGGGACAAACCTGGGTGGTGCCACACGCAGGTGCCAAATGAGTTGTGATGTCTGCCTGGGGATTTACATTTGGCAGCAGCCTTTGAACTCAAAAAAAACACAGATGCATCTTCTCTTACAGACAAATTCAAGAAGAAATGATGTAATGTCAGTCTTTAACCTCCAATATTTCTTTAATGAAGAGGGGGGTAATCATCCTGCTTAAAAAAAAATTTTTGGACACCTTTTCAACTGCCATAATTAAAAAGAGAGGAAGGTGTGGCCAAGATTTCAGATCATTAATTGAGAGGTGATAATTTGAACACACCTGACCTATTTAGAAAAATAAAGGCAGCCTTGCCATCAGAATTCGACTATTGAAATAAAATGAGAATGTTTAAAATAAAACAATTAGGAGAACAACCCTTTCCACTCTTGCTCTTGCAGGGAGGCAGGGAAGGGTAATTCCTTGTCATGAATGAGGCGCTCATGTGCAGTCATTGACTTTGGACTGGCTCCAGTTGCCTTGCAGTAAAATGACAGAGCATTTAACAACATTCTCACACCCATGGACTGTCAAAGACAGCTGTTTCCCTGCCCTTCATAATCCCGGCCAATTAGTTTATCTTCTTTGATGTTTTTGCAGCAAACGTTCTGTTATCAAGCGCTCTTCAAGTGCGGCAGCTCTGCCCTGCTTCTCTTCGTCCTTCTGCTGGGGAAAATAAATATTTTTCTTTGCCACGGAGATCTGCTGATTCACAGTACTCATGGCAAGCAGGGATTCATTGCCAGCATGTCCCTGTCAGAAATCCTTGCAGAGTTTTCATCAGTGTCACCTGTATCCATAAGAATTGAGAGCTCCCTGACACTGGGATTACCAGAAAAAACTAAAATGTATTCACTCCCTGAGTATCCCCAAAATTTACTGTCCCCTTGTGATGTTTTGGTTTTTTTTTTACCATTACTGTACAAGTTCTGAGGCCCATTTGGGGATAAATCAAGCCCAGGACATCCTGTAACATATTGTATTCCCTGGAAGGACCTTGCCTAACAAGCACCAGAGGTGGGACACACCCACACCTTCCCCAGAAATGCAGGGTGAATAAAGGGTGAGAAAAATATTTCCTTAAAAACCATGGAACCCAAAATACAAACAACTTACTACTTTTCTGGCCTTCTAGGATTGGTACCAGCAAATCCCAGGCCCAGAGGTCACAGTTCCAAGACAGTGAGCACCTCTGAGCACTGGAGATTCCTCATCCCTACTGTCACCAGCATGGGTTAAGGTCAAGGATCTCCCAAACAATTTCTGGGGGTGGCAGAGGAGTTAAAACAACCCAAAGACCATTCCCAGAGGCAGTTTGGATACAATCAGTTGGTTTTGGCAGGAAAAAGAATCATAGACCATTTTTTTAGTCAGCTTCAGTGCCAGAGACCCGACCTCAGCATCTCTGTCCCTGCCCATGGCAAGGAGTTGGTTGGGAGGATCTGTGACAACCCTTCCAAAATAAACTATTTCCATGAGTCCATGGTCTTTAACTTTTCAGAAGCTCTGCAATATCAGTTTTAACCAACAAATAATATTTATTGCAGTTGAGATATACAGCAAAAGGCCGAAGATGTTTGAAGGGTTGACATTGAACTGTGGGATCACTAAGGCAGGAGAAATCTGAGTCACCTGATAAAGGAAACTCCTCTTCCAAATGGATTTAAGAGTTCCCAGATTGAACCATTCCCTCCCAGCCTGGATCTGTGCAAACTCTTTTCAAAGTGTCTTCAACAAGTCACTGCCTCAACCCAGATCTACGAAAATGGTCATTGCTGCTGCTGGTCCATGGGAAATCCTCACATCTGGGGCTGCACATCAGTATTCTCCATGCTCAGCAGGAATTCTTAATATCCAGGCTGGAAAAGTTTATTTCCCTTCAAAGTTTTGTGACTCTGTTCTAGAGAAATGTCTCATTTCCAGAAACCTTTCTGTAAGGTGGAAAAGATGCAAAGAATGGAAATGGAGTCTGGGATGGGTGTTTTCCCCCAGCTGTGAAATAGAACAAAATTAATGATTAATGGGATGAAATTTAACAAGTTTAAATGACAGATTCTGCACCTAAGATGGAGCAATGCCAGGCACAAGATAAACTGGGAGAGGAGGGACTGGAAACCAGTCCTGCAAAAGGAATCTGACAGGAGTTCATAGGAATCACCAGTGTGTCCTGGCAGCCAAGAGGACAAACCACATCCTGGGCTGTGTCCAGGGAAATTATCCTGCTGTGTCCAGCATTGCAATGCCTTCCCCTAAAACATTCTGGGCAATTCTGAGCCCCACAAATTAGGAATGATGGGAATGTCCTGGAATGTGTCCATGTGGGCGCAACAAGGACAAGGGCTGGAAGGAGCATCCTTGAATGCTCTGGGTTTGCCCAGTTTGGAGAAAATGAGGATGAGAGGGAACCTCACACAACTCCCTGAGGAGGCAAAGTGGAGATGGACCAGCTGAGCTCTTCCCCTGGGATCCAGGGACAGGACATGTGGGAAAGGGCCAAAGCTGCATCAGGGGAGATATAAACTGGACATCAGGAAGTTTTTTTTTACCAAGAGGGTGGTCAAAGACTGGAACAACTTCTGAGAGAGTTGGTCAGTGCTTCAGCTCTGTCAGAATTTGGATTTCAGAATTTGCTTTACATTCTGATAAGCCCTGAGCTGGTCAGGGACTTGGACTGGATGGGCATTGTAGGACCCTTGCAACTGAAAATTCTAGTCTAGACTAGTCTAATCCAATTTATTCTGATCTAATCTCGTCTAACCTAGGGCAGCTGGCTCTTTCCCTGTGCAGATTTCACCACTCTTTCTGTGAAGAACCCCAAAAATGCCAAGGGTGGAGCCCAAACAGACCGGGAAGCAGAGCCACAGCACCGTGCGGCTACGCCAAGGTAAATGCCCTGCCACCACCACCACCCCGGTGATTCACCACGAAATTAAAACCAGGGGACAGCTTTGCATCACGGAAATGACAGGGAAACCTTTGGTGGCTCCAGGATTAAGATGTCGACATGAACAAGCCCAAATCCTGTGGGAATTCCAGAGCTCACCTCTTTCCAAGCAAATGGTGGGATTAGGGGCAGGCAGCATCCTGGGGACAGGCAGGGATGTAGGAGGCCAGGAGACAATGCAGACACTTTGTGAAGGTGGTTGGTGAAGTGTGGATGTGCTGCTCTGTCGCACATGACGGGGCTGTCTCTCCAAGAGGAGACCAAAAGGACAAGGGTCCTATCTGCTTCATCAATATCAGGTTCAGAATCATGGAATGGTTTGGGTTGGAATGGGCCTCAAAGATTATCCGGTTCTAACACCCCTGCCACGGGCAAGGACACTTTCCACTCTCCCAGGTTGCTCCAAGTCCTGTCCAGCCTGGCCTTGAACACTTCCAGAGATCCAGGGGCAGCCACAGCTTCTCTGGGAAACCTCTGCCAGGGCCTCAGCACCCTCACATGGAAGAATTTCTTCCCAACATCCCACCTAACCCTGCCCTCTGGCAGTGGGAAGTTGTTCCCTGTGTCCTGTCACTCCATCCCTTGTCCAAAGTCCCTCTCCAGCTCTTTTGGAACTCTTTCAGGTACTAGAAGGGGCTTTAAGGTCGCCCAGAGCTTCTCTTCTTGCCCAGAGGAGACTCCGCAATCCCAACCCTCTGAGCCTTTCAATATATTTAATAGGATATTAAAGCAAACAGATCCCACACATCACAACCAGGTGAATATTCCACTTATGTAATCCTTATTTTCCTTGTCTCCTTCCTCCAACCCCACCCAGGCAGAGCTGCCATGAGACTTGGGAGTGTTTTCAGCAGAAACAAGGTGTACATTTCAGTCTCACCTATCTCACATGTAGAATAACTTTCAAGCCTGCTCAGTTCCCTCCCAAACCAGTGGAAATGTTACCTGGACACTTCTTCCTCCATCATCCACTTCTACCACTCCAAATCCTGGAGTTACCCAAATATGAATTTCCAGGGCACTGGCACTGCTAAAATAGTGGAGTATGGAAGAGGTGGATTCAGCTGTACCCAGATCTGAGCACTGTCCATAAACTCTTATTTTTAGCTATGGGGGGTATTTGCAAACCTGAAACCCTAAATGAGGCATCACTCAATATCCTTGGATGACAGGACAGGTATCCAGAATGGATAGATGGGCATTGGAGGCTGAAAAGACTAAAGGTTTTCCTGGAGTGTTCTTGCTGAGAAGGTCATAAAGCCTAGAACTAAACCTCAAGTGTCTGGGAAAAACACTACTTATATTCAGTCCAAACCAGCCTTCGCTTCTGTGTCTCCATCCCAGTTTTCTAGTCATGAACATGGATCTGTTCTCCAGCCTTGAGAGCTCCCAGGCTGGCTCTAAACCAGCAACATTTATATGGAGAAGTGAAGGACTATTTCTCTCCAGTGCCTCCATTTTTCTTATCTCAGTCAATTCTTCCTTGCTGTTGAGTGTGTCCATATTTGGGAATCCTTTCTCCTTCCGCTAAGAAATCCCATCTCTTTTAGAATCAAGGAAAGCTTTGGGGTTTAAGGGACCTTCCAGACTATTTAGTTCCAATCCCATGCCATGGGCAGGGACACTTTCCACTATCCCAGCTTGCTCCAAGCCCTGTCCAACCTGGCCATGGACACTTCCAAGGATGAGGGAGCCTCGGCTTCTCTGGGCAACTTAATTAAGGGTTTCACCTCTCTCACAGGGAAGTATTTCTCCCCAAATTCTAATGCAAATCTTCTTCTAGTTTAAAACCATTTCCCCCTTGTCCTATCACCATCCACCACTCTTCCCCTTTGTTAAATCTTCCCTTTTAGCTTCATATTCCTTCCATTCCCAACTCCCTGTGATCCAGAGGGTGGGAATTCAGGTCCCTCAGTCACAGGTGGGGAAATGCACCCAGCATTGCAAGTGTGGCCTTGTTGGTGCCTTGCACAACGTCCCTGACACAGCCCCAACCAACTTTTCCATGCTCCATCAGGTGCCTGACAGAGATTCCGCCCGGGATCATCCAAGAATTCCCACATCTTTTATCTCTCAGTCATTTTTAGGTGGCGTCCTCGTTTGCAGCTCGTTCAGCTGACTTGCTGTGGTGGATGATCCTGTTTAATCCAGGGTTTGCACCCAAGTCACCTGCTTGTTCACGATATCCTGATCCTTCCCGGAACTGCCGAGGCTTCCCGAATTTGTGCCACCATGAAATTCCATCCTTATTTGGCATCTTTCGAGGTCTTAACAGAAAATACCAAGCAAGAGCACTCCAAAAGTGAGGAATGGTGCTGATGGATTTCCCCAGGTTCATATCCCACTCCCAAAGCTTTGAATATTCCCAGCTCCTCCACTGCCAAGCCTTTAAAAAATTCTCACCTATTTTATATCAATTTAATTTCCATCTGTGCCATTTTAATAAATATTTGCACATTGCTCTGTGTTATTACTTTGCTAAACTTGTGATAATCTGACTTTATTAACATGAAAAAAGCAAATAAAGCATTGTATTTTAAGTATTTTCCTGGGTTTTTTATTAACCTCCTTCCTTTAAACCCTCTTTTTACTCCTGGGATTCTATTGAGGCCAGACAGTGGCTGTTACCCCTCCTCTTTTTAATTTAGGTGCTAAATTCCGATCTCATGATTCTGCCTTGACCAATTTATCAACAATATTTGGGAGCCTGATCTGGACCTGTTGTTTTGTATCTCAGTTCCCCAAGAGTTCTGGGATGGAAAACATCCTGTCCTGCTTTGTCCCAGCTTGAATACATTGAATTTTTTTGTCCTACCTCAGTTGTTTCTTTTTCTGGATGCTTATTTCTATGCTGTCTTCACCCCCAAAATCAAAAGCATTTTATATATTGGATAAGCAAGTGGTTAATTCAATATCCAGTTTTCATCTCTCACTACTTTATTTTTCCTCTCAATTTAAAGGCTAAGTAATTTTACACAATAATTAAATAACTTTAAATAATTCATTTTAAATAAAATAATAAACAACATTCAACGTCCTTCTCGAGATCTAAGTAATTTTGACTATTGCAAATATTGACTTTATATATTTCTTAACCTCCCCCAAGTTGTTTTGTCTGCTGCTCAATTTTTTATCCCTTCATTTAGGCTTCTCTCTCATTCCTGGAATAATCTTTGAAATTATTCACCCATGTCAGGCTACAGTTACTCTCTTTAGAATTTTTTTTTCCTCCACTTTTAATCTTTTTTATGGAAAAAAAACAAAGACGTTTCTGAATCTTTGATTTCACTGAACCACAAGCTTCACACTTTGCATCCATGTCCTTGAACTTCCAGTTCACTTCTCCTTTTTCTGGATACCAACAAATATATCTGGATATCAACATATTTATCTATATATCGACCATATATCAGCATTTTTCTGCTTATCTAAAACTGAACCATCCCAAAACTCAGCTGGATGAGGGGACAATATTATTCCAAGTGTGTTTCGCTCCTGATCCCAGAAATCAGGGTGTGCCACCTCAAGAACATCTCAGCAGGGAGGGAAGGGATGAGCGAGGAAGGAAAGACACAATTGGTCTGTGGTGTAGGAGGGTAAAAGGAGCTGAAGTCATATTAAATCAAAATTAATTGGCAAGGCCAAACTGCTCTGGGATTATGTAGGATACCGGGAAGTAGGACAACAAATGGGGAGAGAGTTGGATGTGGTCATTGAAGTTGGACACGTGGATGGATCAGGAAGGAGCTTGGTCCTGCTGGGATCGATTGGCAAAATTCAAGGAAGGTCCAGAGCTGGAAGGGACCTACAAGGATCACCGAGTCCATGTCTTGGCCCTGCTCAGGACACTCCAAGAATCCCAGTGTGTGCCTGAGTTTTGTTTTCCAGGGAAAGGCAGTCCTGAGACCCCTCTGTGTCCTGAGCTGTGTCCCCACAGTTGTAGGCAGTTGTTGAGGAGGGAATTCTGCCCCCCTGCTCCACTCTGGTGAAATCTCACCTGGAATTCTGCATCCAGCTCTGTTATCCAACAGGAGAAGGATGTGGAGCTGCAGGAGCAGATCCACAGGAGGTCACAGAGATGCTTCAAGGACTGGAGCCCCTCTGCTCTGGAGCCAGGCTGGGAGAGCTGGGAATGTCCAGCCTGGAGAAGAGAAGGCTCCAATGACAACCTCAGAGCCCCTTCCAGTGCCTAAAGGGGCTCCAGGAGATCTGGAGAGGGACTTTGGAAAAGGGAATGGAGTGACAGGTGGGAATATCTTCCCCTGGCCAGAGGTCAGGGTTAGATGGGATATTGGGAAGGAATTCTTGACTATGAGGGTAGAGAGGCCCTGGAATGGAATTCCCAAGCTGTGGCTGCCCCTGGATCTCTGGAAATGTCCAAGGCCAGGCTGGACGGGGCTTGGGGCAACCTGGGACAATGGAATGTGTCCACTGCCATGGCAGGGGTTGGAACAAGATGGTTTTTAAGGTCCCTTCCGACACAAGCCGCTCCATGATTCCATGACAAAACACACACACTAAGAAGAGGCCTCCAGGTGACCTCACCTCCACCCTTGCAGGGTTCCTTCTAAAGCCAGTGAAGGGAAGCAGGTAATCCCCAGTGCCATCCATTTATTGATGAAGCTTTTGTCTGATGAGAATTGGATTTGTCTGCCTGACTGGAAAAGAAACAGCTCCAATGAATCACCCAGGAGCCTCCTACGGCAGAGAAGAAAGGCTGTACTTAGTCCAGGTGACTCCTGCTCCGGACTTTTTGTCCTGTTTTAATCCGTCTGTGACTCTGCAAATTTTTCAAAGGTTATTTCTGCTGCATTTTTGTTAATTGGTGCTCCCACAACTTTATGCCTTGACCATACAGACCCCGACGATGGGAATTGTCTTCCTTGTCACGCTATTCCCATTCCTGTGCTGGGTCCCCATGGAAACATCCAGCACAGGCTAATTTTATTACTTAGCAGGGGTTACTTATTTAGATTGACTCATCCAGATCTGTATCTGGTGACAGACTTTGCTGCCAACCTGTCAGTCAAAGGCACTGCTGATGAGGCTGAAGGTTGGCAAAGTGACGTCAGGCACGTCTCAGTCACAGAGAACTGTGAAGCTCTCTGTGTCCCTGGGTCCCTGGGTTTGACAAGTGACAAGTTCATAGCGAGGACTCTGTTTCCTTTCTCTGCACAGCCAAAGTTGATAAAGAGGGAGAATCTTCCTGATAAAGGGAAGGAACTAGCTCCGTAACTGGCCAGCCTCTGCATGTTGCCCTTGTACCGCTGAATGTTGATAAAAGTGTGGAGAAAGATACTGGAGACTCCCAGGAATATTCCCAGCATCCTTCAGCCTTGGCTTTTTTAGTGTTCAAGCATCAGAAAAGGGAAGTGGTGGAGTCACCATGCCTGGAAGTGTTAAATAAACCACGTGGATCTGGCAATTGAGGACCCGGTTTAATGGTGAAACATGGCGGTGGCTGGATTTTGGTGATCTCAGAGGTCTTTTCCAACCTTTAACAATCCCATTATTCCAAATCATCCGCGTTTCAGATGGAAAATCACGTGGCCACGGGCTCCCCACATGATGGCATGTGAATTTATGGGGCCATGTGGGCTTTCACGTAGCACCTGTCACTGGGATGGAAAAGGGAATCACACCGGAATGGGGGACACAAGAGGTTTGCATCTGAGAACACGTCCAAGTTGTGACAGTGCTGGTCTTTAAAAGGGATCAGGATCCATTCTCTGATCCTGATCACAACTGTCACAGCTCGTGCCTGAATTTCTCATCCTTCCAACCAGAACGACCTTTCTGGAAACATCCTCAGAGTGTGCCTGGGCATTCCCTGGAACTAATCCAGTGGGTTCAGGACATAACACGCTCAGGGACCAGACATCTTTCAAGTCCATGGTAGGACAGCTTAAAGGAAGCCTGAAATGCCTGAATTGTGGATATTCATCCCTCTGGGGTCCAATACAGAATCACATTTTGGACATTTCTGCTGTTTGCAGAAAATGCTTGAGGGACCTACATTCCCAGGGTGGACCAAACACAGGTGATGCCTGAAGGAATTGTTCTCAGTCCTCTGGCTGGAAGAAGAGGAACTTGAGCAACCTGGTCTAGTGGAAGGTGTCCCTACCCACGGCTGGGAGGTTGGATGAGATGAGATTTAGGGTCCCTTCCAACCCAAACCATTCCATGACTCAATGATTCCAACCTCCACGTGACCACATCCCAACCCAAACCATTCCATGACTCAATGATTCCAGCCTCCANCCAAACCATTCCATGACTCAATGATTCCAACCTCCACGTGACCACATCCCAACCCAAACCATTCCATGACTCAATGATTCCAACCTCCACGTGACCACATCCCAACCCAAACCATTCCATGACTCAATGATTCCAGCCTCCATGTGACCACATCCCTGGGCTTTCCTTTTTTCCCTCAGAGCCCTGAATGCAACTCATCCGTTCGTAGAAATCCAGCAAGTCTGGAATCTTTCCTCCTACCCTTGGGAGCACCTGCTTTTTAGCCTTGGGATTAGTGAGCTTAAGCCAGAATTTGGGAGATGCGAGAACAGTTCCCTTCTCTGCTTGGAGAAGTTCAACTTCTTACCTCACATCTTCATAAAAGGGTGCAGAGCAGCAAAATTAAGCTCAGATACAGAAAAAAAAAAGGGGTAGGAGCTCTTTAGAGACTGAATCAGAGTTGTGAATCTGGATTTTTTTTGACACTCCCCATACAAGAGAAACATTTAATATCAAACAGCCCCTGGAAGACAGACCTAAAGGGCTCCATAGAGAAGGGTGCCCACACTTTCATCCTTTTCCAGCCCAACAAAACCTGAATTCTTTCCTGCCCAGTGGCAGAGTTTCATCAGGAGGGTGGAGATCAGCTCCACCCCAACAAGCCCAAAGTCATCTTGTTGACACACACCCATGCGAGGTGGAACTTCTGGGACTGGATCATCAAACTTCGCCGCAGCCACGGCACGGGCAGAGAGGTTCCCCACTGCTGAGTCACACGTGAAGATGGTGAAGCATCCAAAAAGTCCCCTGGCAAAAATTCTACCCCTCTGGAATCACAGGAGCTGAACTCCAGGTGACTCAGGATCAACAGTATCTGTATTTTCATGCAAACCAGTTGTCACCAGGATGCTTTGGGATTCTGACACCTGGAAAATGAAGCAGACTCCATCCTGCAAATCAGCTCTTAGGAAAGACATTGGTGTCACGTAGATTGATGCCATGGTTACCATGATATGAACCATGGTGTCAGGGTTGGTCGGTGTTTGTATCATGGCAGATGGATCCATTCTGTTTATTCCTGGAAATGCAGAGGACAAGGCTCTGGGCTGACTTTATTGTGAGCTCTCAGTAGCTGAAGAGGGGCTCCAGGAGAACTGGAGAGGATTTTGGAGGAGGACATAGTGTGTCAGGAGAAGGGAGAACAGCTTCAAACCGAGAGTAGGTTTTATGGGATATTGGGAGGAAATTCTTCCCTGGGAGGGTGGCACAAGTTGTCCAGACAAACTGTGGCTGCCCCAGCCCTGGAAGTGTGCAAGGCCAGGTTGGATGGGGCTTGGAGCAACCTGGGATAGTGGAAGGTGTCCCTGCCCATGGCAGGGGATTGAAACTGGGTGATCTTGAAGGTCACTTCCAACCCAAAACATTCTGGGATTCTATGGAGTGGCTCAAGGAAATGTCCAGATCTGGGCTGAACGATGCAGGAGAGAAGGTGGTGAAGCAGAGGGAGTTCAAAGAAGGACCATGAGATGGATTAAAGCATTGGAGAACAGACTTTCCTGAGGAGTCAGACAGCTCACCAAAGTCTATCCAAGGGATATCCCAGAAAAAAAACATTTCTATGGAGAAGAGGAAAATTTCAACAGTGAGAAATTAAATTTAGCAGAGAGGTGCAACAAGAGCCACTGGCTGTAGGGTCTCCATAAATCAGAGCAGAAATATTTTACACAGGACTAATTTCATATGTGGCTGATAATCAACAACTGGAACAGCTGAGCAAAGCTTGGTGTTCACTCCCTGCCACAGAACAGCTCATAAAAATGTGGGGTTTTATCATTCAAACATGAATCGACTGCAAGGGAAGTTAGAGCAGGTGAAGCACTTCACCTTCTTACCTGTAAACACTGACTTTCTGTCATCTGCCTTTCCTGGTATTTGTGATAAGCAGAGAGAGATTATATCTCCCTATCTCACCTTATAAATCATAACAGTCTCCCAGGGACAGGCTGGGAGAAGGTTTGGATTGATCCCACTGAGAATTCCTGAAGGCTGTTGGCACATGAACTTTTCTCCCTTGCACACCACGCCTTGTTGATATTCTCAGCTCTCCAGACCTGAAGTGACATTTCAACCAAAGTCCCTTCTGGCTCCTGTCAGGCATTGCTCAAAATCTTTCCCAGGGCTTATTCCACCCCTGACAGAGACAGAAGGGAATTTTTAGGGCCTCCTGAGTCCTACAAGCTGTCTAAGCCTTACCTAACTGCTGTGTCAAACCACAGCTTCCACATATTTACCAGGTTAAAAGCAGGCCAGGTTTCTTCCCTGCCTTTGTTCACAGAAACAATCCCAGATTTTTAGTGTTTAAGATCCAACCTCAATTTCCAGTCTCATTTAACTTAGGCTTGTCTTAACTCCTCCAAGATAAAAGGAGCCAGTGTTTTCCAGTGTCATCTTTTGATGTGAATCCCGTTGTCCCACTCTCCTCATTACTGGTTTTTGTTTTTCCATTAGCATCCCATTTTGTTCTTGACAGTGGCAGTGGAATTCCACCTGGGAGTCCAGGAGGGTTTTGCCATTTCCAAAATCAGCCTCCCTCCCACCCCAGCACACACCTGGGCACCACCTGTGGTTGTTCGGGTTGGGTTTTTGGATTTGTTTCCAGGGCTCCATCTCTCTGTAGGCTCCTGATTATCTTTAGATCAAGGAATACCTTAAAGGTAACAGACCTTAAAGGTCTTTCCTTGCCTCCACAATCTTTCTGGAACATTCCCAAATTTTCTGTCCCTGAAGTCTGGCACTGCTGCAGACTCAGCCCCCTCCAGGAGCTCTGGTGTTTTGCCGGTGTTCTGCCTTATGGAAAGATCTCCAACCTTTCCAAGCCTTTAAGACAGAGTTAAGACAGTGGTTAAATATTTATATCCCTATTCCTTCAACCACACAGATTCATCCCAAAAATTTCTCAGTACGGAGTGACTTTCAGGTATAAGAGGATGTCTCCATGGACATTTCCACTCCACAATCCACCAAGCAGCTTTACTGTGCCAACCCCACTGTGCTTTCCCATTGAGGCACAATCACCTGGAATGCTGAAAGCACTGGATCTTTCCAAGTTTCATGGTTGTTAATTAGGATATTGCTCAAATGTGCCTTAAGCTGCCCAGTTCCGAGCAAGGATCTGGATGTAACCAGATCTGGTGGCTTTCACCAAGTGGATTTTTTTCCTACCTGCCCAGGAAGTCATGTTTTATCCAGGTTTTTGTTTTGTTTTTTTTTAGTACCTGAACTCGGAGAGGACAGGATGATAAAATAAAGGATAATTTTTCCTCTATGGAGAAGGATTAGGGTGTAGGTCTTTCTCTCCCTATCCCACAGCTCTGTCAGCTTTGTGTCATCTGTGGCTGTGGAAATTTTCATTAGCAATGCTTCTCAAGTTACCGGGAACCATCCTCCATCTGGGAAGAAGGAGAGGCTGCCGGGACTGGCAGCAATATTCCCACAGGTGTTGTCATAACAGTGACAGGCAAAGCACCTCATTAAAGCACCTTTGCTCACCTCATCTCCATCCCTAAAATCTCCAAGTGCTCCAGTGTTACACAAACTTTGCCTCTTTGGCTTATTCAGCTGTTTTATGGGAAATTGCACAACACTGGGGTTTTCCAATTTGGATCACAACAAACCCAGCAAAAAGTCTATCAGCTTTTCCTGTGAAATACAAAATACCAGTGGTTCAATCCAAAGGGAGAAGTAAATAATTTCTCCCCAGCTTCAAGCATTTGAAGCTGTCTTCCCAAATATTGGATAAGATGCAAAATAAATTGTGACATTTGAAAGGGTTGCCTTGATGTGGATAAAGCGAAATTTGCTATCAGGAAAGCACTGGAGTGGGAAAATTGATTAATTGCTCCATGCTGGGTTTATTTCCCAGCTTCAGGATAAAATTTGGTAAATAACTGACAGCTTTCCAAAGGAAGGCTGAGTGTCCTGCTTTGCCAGAATGACCCAAGACCTGAGACCATGTGACTTATCCCAATTCCAGACTGGAAGCACCATATCCCACTGTCGTCCAAGTGATTCCCATGCCCAGCAGCTCAGTTAATAATCAAGGGATCCAGAAACCAGGCTTGATTTTGAACTGGATTTGCATCTTTGGGCAACCCCAGTCCTGCCAGCCCACAGAATCATTTCTCCAAAGCACCTGGAAGCCCAGCCTGCTGTCACTTGCCCCTTGACAGTTGTTGGCCAGTGCAAGAGGTGTGACACAAGCCAGCTCTGGAGCCAGACTGGAAGGAGCAAACAAACCTTGTCACATTTCCCATCCAAACCCTGGCATGGGGCCACACTTTGCAGTGCCAGCCGTGTTTTTCCTTTTCCATGGAACCAGCCCCAGGACATAAACCTGGGGAAGAGCTGAGGTATGGCAGGAGTCTGCTCGTTGTGGTGATGTCACCTCATCAGAGAACTCGTTCCTCTGCAAATCCCAATCCAGACTGGAGCTGGGCTCTCCCCTGATCACCCCAAGGGAATCCGCCCACAGGATCAACAACAGGTGGTGGAGGGTGGGAAAACATATAAAGCTGCCTGGGAGCAGCTCTTTGCATCTGTCCTGGCTGCCTGGATCTGCTCTCAGCATGAAGAAACTCCTGGTGGGATTCCTGCTGGGCCTGGCATTCGTGGAGTTGGGTAAGAGCTCCTCATTCTCAAAACTCCAGGGTCCCCCCCTGCTGGGAAATTCCTGGGAGGAGAGGGAGGGGAGAGACCTGGTAACCCCCAGGTAGGGGAAATGATGCCTTTTGTATTGAAGAAGGTCAAAGGAGAAGGTGAAATGGGAAAGGGGAGATGCATTCCTGGTGGGAATAGCTGTGCTGCCTGACTGGGAGCGATGCACGTCCTTTGGGTACCTGTCACCCATATCCAGGGATGGAGGGGACAACCACAAGGCACAGGGCAGGACCAGCCTGGGCAAGAGCTTGAGGCACCAGCCTCTACCTGAGCTTCTACCCTGTCCCTTCAGGAATGGGGTGAGAAATGTTCATCCCCAGCTCCTGACATCCCCAAAACCTCCCAGCTGGCTGCTGGATGTGCTGAAAGCCCGAAGGTGAAACTTCAATAATAGGTAAGGGTGGAGGGGTATGAGAAATACCTCCAAGGACATTGGAAAGTTTCATTAAACCCCCAGCTCCAGGATTTTCCCTTATTTCTGGAGGATATGGGAAACTCCCCCGGGTCTGTGATGGATCTGGATCCTGGGCAAGCTGGCAGCAGGGTTTGGCCATCGCTCCATGCAGATGTGACCAACTGCAGCTCCATCCCTGCCTGGAACAGGCATTCCAGGGATGACACCAACCCACAGGGGTTTAACCTACAGCCCATGGGCCCCAGAGATCCTCAGGCTGTTTCCATGGGACCTTGGAAGATCTCAAAGGAAAGGCAGCCTGGGCAGGGATCAAACATCTCCATCTGCAGCCCTGCCTTGGATTTAATGGAAATTCTGAGAAACCACCCAAGGTCTCAAAGAATTTTATGGAAACAGAGTTATCAACCCCATTTGCTTTACAATTGAAATCAGGCAAAAATACTTTTTTGGGGATGATCCAGCTGGTCTAGGCACCCCTGTGGTGGCTGAGGGATGTGTCTGTGACCGTTCATATTCCTGAGGTTTGATATCAAGGAATAGAAGGTCGTGTTGGACTGTGAGGAACAGGGGATTACTGGCTCAGATCAGGACACAGAGCTGTCCCTGTTCAGTTCTCCTGTCCCAGTCCTTATGGATTTGGGCTTTCCTCTCCTATGTAAGCTTTCCACAAACCCATGTCCTTTAAATGCCCCACCCAGAGTCAGTGAAAGATGAGGGGGTTGGGGTTTTCCTTCCTTAAACCTGCTTTTAACTGGGATTAATTTCCCCAAGGCACTTCCCAGCTCATCCATGAAAATTTTGAGGTTTTTAAACGGAAACCATCTCACCCCAAGGGTTGCAGGGTAGTTTCTCAAGTGCCTGAAGGCAGAACTGCTCCAACAATCCATCCTACACATCCACAGACACCCAAATGATTGTTGATAATGTGTTACCTCTGTTAAAATATAAAACAACCTCTCATGGATCATTGGGAAGGGATCTAAGTGAGGTCCTGACCTCGGATAAACAGGGATAGCTCCACTACCCTTGTTTACAGGGAGTATGGTCATAAGAACATTGAAATATTCCCATGGAAAAAATCCTTTTTACTTCTGCAAAGAGACAAAGAGAAGTTTTGCACTGTGTCAGCTCTACCCCACAGCAGAATTTTCCAAAGGAGCTGCTGCGGGGAGTAGATGCCTTAAAAATTCCTTCTGAAGTCAGGTGTTCAAACAAATGCCTTCAAAAATATTTATCCTTATCATAAAGCCCCAGAGGTTCCTCTGACAGCAGAACGGGAACAAAAAAACAGCGACGGTGTGAATTTTTACCAATAGATGGCACTGGACGCTTTCGGGTTGTTTTTCAGCAGGTGGAAGGATAGAAAATCTCAAACCAGGCTGTTTTTTTGTCATCAAGCCACACCAGCAGGACTTTGTAAAATCCGCATTCTCAGTGTCTGCTGGCTGTGGACGGACAGAGCTGAGGTTTTTGAGAGCTGCTGTGACCAATATTTGCATATTTAGAGATGTCCCTCCCTCAGGTGGCAGCCAGCAAGGGTTTGTACGTCATCTCTTTTAAAAGCAGCAGTAGCCCCTGATGAGAGTGGTTTTGAGGCTGCACTCAGCCCTCAGGATCTCGGATACAGCTCTGAAATTTAAATCCTGCCCTCAGTTACTGCAGAATTTCCCTTGAACAAGCAGGAAGGAGCTGTTGCTGTGAGGGGAGGGATGCGCAGAACTGCCAATGTCACAGCTGGGGAATGCTGCTCTCAGCAGGAGCTGCTTTTTACGCTCATGGAATATCCTCATTTGGAAGGGACCCACACGGATGATCAAAGTCTAACTCCTTGTCCTGAACAGGACATCCCAACAGTCCCACCCTGTGCCTGAGAGCGTTGTCCAAACACTTCCTGAACTCTTGATGCTGTGGCCATTCCCTGGGGAGCCAGTTCCAGTGCCTGACCACTCTCTGGGGGAAGAACCTTTTCCCAGTATCCAACATCCCCTGACGAATCCCCCTCGGATTCTGTCGCTGCTCCAGAGAGTGGAGATCAGTGCTGCCCCTCCACCTCCCCTCATGAGGAAGTTGTAGATCCCAAAAAGTCTCCCCTCAGCCTCCTTTTCTCCAGGCTGAATTCTTACAGGGGATGCTCAGACCCACCTAAGCTCCTCAAGGAACAGGAGGAGCTTGCTCTAAATATCTCTTTTTTGGGCTGCTGAGCCTTCAAAGTCATGCTTAGACCCAGCTCCAGCAACACCACCCTTGTCCCCCAGTGCTGGGATTTGGTCTTTTCCCCTCTGGCATATCCAAGCTTTGCCATTGCTTCCAGACACGCTTAATTTTGGAGACTGCTGCATTTTGCTCAGAAAGTTGCAGATTTGGGCCCCTTCTTCCCTGCTGTGTCACCTCAGAGTCCTTGTGTCCCCACTGCAGCCCAGTGCCTGCAATGTTACACGTGCAAGGAGCCCACAGACATTTCCAGGTGCAGGACAGCCATTGTGTGTCCCCCGAAAGCCACCGTGTGCACCACAACGCTGCACTCCGTGGAGACAGGTGAGTCCTGGGGAGAAATCTCAGAATTCCAGGATGGGTTGGGTCAGGAGGGAGCGTAAAGATCATTGTACTCCGGATCCTCATGTTCCAGTAGAACAAGTTGCTCCAAACCCTATCCAATCTGGTCTTGGATATTTCCAGGGATGGGGCAGCCACAGCTGCTCTGGGAAACCTGTGCCAGGGCCTCCCCACCCTCACAGGGATTAATTCCTTCCCAATATCCCATTTAACCCTGATCTCTGGCAGTGGGAAGCCATTCCCTGCGTCCTGTCCCTCCATCCCTTGTCCCCAGTCCCTCTCCAGCTCTCCTGTAGCCCCTTTAGGCACTGGAAGGGGCTCTGAGGTCTCCCTGGAGCCTTCCCTTCTCCAGGTTGGACATTCCCAGCTCTCCCAGCCTGGCTCCAGAGCAGAGGGGCTCCATCCTATGGAGCATCTCCGTGACCTCCTCTGGACCTGTTCCAACAATTCCCTGTCTCTGTCATGTCAGGACCCCAGAGCTGGAGGCAGCTCTTCAGGTGGGGTCTCACTAGAACAGAGGGGAAAAATCACCTCACTCAATCTGCTGGCCACACTTCCCTATCCCCGTCCCAGCTTGGATTAACGTCTCTATAAAAACCCAGGTGAAATTATCCCACCTTAAAGAGGGCAGGAGAGAAATCCATCAGACAGGGAGCCTCACAGTGAAGTATCAGGACTCACTGCACTTGTTCCCTCTGTGTTGCCTTTCCTACCCCAATATCTCTAAATGTATCGATGGTGCAGACATCTACAGGGAATTGTTTCCCTTGTCCATGCTGGAATGGTTTTGGAAGTAGCAGGAGGGTGAGAGAGAGTCAGCAGAGAGAACTGCCAGGCCTGTTCCCACAAAAAAATCATCTGGATTAGAGGCACCCATGGATTAGGGATGTCCAACACCTCTGTCAGTGTTTCTCAATCCTATTTTCCTTCACTGCTTTTTCCCCTCCCTCACCTCCTCCTCCTCCTCTCCAATCTGCCTCTCCCAGGTTATCCCTTTTTTGGCAACATCACCGTGACCAGGGCCTGTGAGGAGGAATGCCTCTCCTACGACGGGATAGGGGCATCCAAGCCCAAATCCTGCTGCTACACCGACCTGTGCACGGATGACACCAAGAGCAGCAACGGGGTGGGGAGCAGCTCTGCAGCGCTGGGTCTGGTGGCTGTGGTGGCTGGCGTGGTCCTCCAGTGCTCCCTGTGAGGTCACAGGTGTCCCAGCTCCAGCTGAAAGCCCACCACTCTCCCTGCCAAGCTGCCTCATGAACCCTTAGATGCTTTGGGAATGTCCTTCTTCGCTGACGTGTGGCTTCACCCCATCTTCAGCGCTGGATTCAAGCCAGGAGTTTGGCCACCTGGACTTAAATCCCTCAAATCTCCAGTTTCCAGCTGTTTAAGGAGATGTTCCTCACCTGCAGCTGCTTCTGGTCCTCAGGACCTACAGAGAATGGGTTGGGTTGGAAGGAACCTTCAAGATCATCCAGTTCCAACCCCCTGCCATGGGCAGGGACACCTTCCACTATCCCAGGTTGCTCCAAGCCCCATCCAACCTGGCCTGGAACAATTCCAGGGATGGAGCAGCCACAACTTCAGCTTCTCTGGGCAACTTCTGCCATGTCCTGATTGAGAGGAGCAGATGGATCTGGGCCCAGTCACTTCCTGCCCATCAGGGTGTGGGTGGCATCTGCAGAGAGCTGGCACTTAATTCCAAGAATAAGCTAAGGAATGAGTTCAGAAGGGCTCAGCTTCCATGTGGGAATGGGATGGATTTCTGGAAAGCTCAGAACACTCCCTGGACTGACAGACATGGGTAGGTCAGACTGCAACCCAAATTTCCAAGTTTGGCCAGACAAACACGCCGCCCCCTCAGCTTCTGCCTGAGCTCAGGTTGCAGTTGGAGCTCCCAGATTTCCCCTTCCAGATGTTTTAAAGGCTATTCCAAGAAAATCCTTCTCTTATTCTTCCCTCCCTTCATCCCTTCAGAGCAGAAACCGCAGGATAGGAAAAATAATGGTTATCCCAGACCCTCAGCTCTGGGAAAAATTGGTTAAGAGTGCTGGGATCCCAGCTGGGATTTGCTTGGAGCAGATGTAGGATTGATTCTGATGCCTGCTGTAAAAGCAGCTGGAGTGGAAGCAGATATGAATGAGCCAGTTCACAGAGTGAGCTCTGTGCCCAGCTCACAGAGATCCATGAAATTAGCCATTCCCTCTGTTCCTGTTGCCGGGGATCATCCAGAGATCGGGAAACAAGGGTAGAGTGGAGCACGGATCCATCCTCGTGCGTTCACAGCATCTCTGCAACCTCCTCTGTGGCAAAGTCTATTTTCCTTTTCTTTTTTTTTCCTTTTTCCACTCTGTTTCCACCAGAAACCAAAGTAGGGGGCTATTTTTCCTCCTGGCACAGAGGGAATTATCTCCCAAGGTTTGTCTCAGTGTCATTTAGAAGAAAACTGACAGTTTTGCATTCCTTGGCAGAGGTCCCTGTGCGCTCAGCAGGATGATGAGCCTTTTTTCCTGGAGGTGAAACTCTCAGAGCTCCACTAAAACACTGACAACTTCCCTGAAAACCCCCTGGCAATGCTGAGATCGACAGGGAGCAAATGCCATGGAGAGGATAATAATTGGAAGTTACTCAAATCCCAGTATTCCACCCACCCTTGCAGACACTGAGCACCAGCCCCTGCTTCCCACTTGTCTGTTCTGCTTTTCCCTGCTTCAAAACCAATCTGGATGTGTCAGGCCAGAAGCAAAGATCCATCCCTGCCATCCTCAGATCACATTCCTTGTTTTTATCCTGGCTTCCAGCTCTGTTTCCAGCGGCCTTTCCACATTTTCTGCAGGATCCTGGGCTCTGCCTTCCACATGTGGATGGGGCAGGCTCTGCGTACAGAGGGACTGGGAGGGTGAGGGTTCCCTTCTGGGTGAGAATTTCGTAAATAAAGTTGGATTCTCTGGTTTTCAGCCTGCAGCATCTTTCTTTTGTGCTCGATATTCCTGTGGGAAAGGAGTGTAGGGCAGCACAGAGTGCAGGGAGGGGGTTTCTGGCTTCTTTTTCAGCTCCCAAACCGCCCTGTGCCAGACAGGGGGAAAACCACACACAGGGATGAGCAAGGGAGGGCAAAAATCCTTCTTGGAAGAGCCGGATTTAAGGCTATCCCTGCTGGAAAAGGACGGGGAAGAAGGGTAAAATATAATGCAGCGGGACAGGGGGCTCCTTTGGGATGTGCACTGGGAGAACTGGGCGGGGTTCAGGGAGCAAAAGGGAAAGCGCCTGAGCTCAGCATCGAGGCCAGCAGGAGGCTGGGAGTGACCGTGCTGTGCTGCAAGGCTGCTCCATGAGGGGACTGTCCCTTGTGTCACCAGCGCTGGCTGTGAGCATCCTGCCCCTCCCGGCCTCCTGTCACCCAGGACTTACCTGCCAACGTGACCCACGAGTTTCTACTGGAGCCAAAACAGCCTCAAAAGCAGATTTTTATGCTCAAAGCACCTCAGATACATTCCTTGATTAGGAGAGGTGACAAACCCTTCACAGCAGGGGTACAAAATGGCCTTTTTTTGCATTACAATTCACCTGTTCACGCTGTGACAGCCACAAGGCTGACCAGGCATCACTGGGAGCACTTAAAAAAATCGAATTTGCTGTTTCTCTGGTTATTGCTGTTATTTATCTGCCCCTTTGCTCCTTAGGAGTTAAACCCAGCGAGTGCCACTGCCCCAGGAGATGCAGGAGATTCAAAGGCCTGGCCGGAGTTTTGCGTCACTGGGTCGAGTGGACACAGGGAGGGAGAAGTTTAAATATAGGCTGGAGAAAATAGAACAGAGGGAAATGTGTCTCCAAAGGGCCAGAAAAAGACCTGCAACCTCTCGGCCCTGCCAGCGGAATCCAGCGCTGGTGTTGCTCTGATGAAGGATTTTTCTTGTCCCTCTGAGGGTTTGTTCCTCCCAGCACACACAGAGATTTTTATCTCCAGATTTGAGGCCATTCCTTGGTGCCTTATCCGGCCAAAAAAGGTGGACTTTTCCATTGCCTTCCAGCCCTTCTGCAAATGTGGGACGGTGCTAGGGATGTGCAGAATCATGGAATGGTTTGGGTGGGGAGGGAGGGGCCTTCAAGGTCATCAAATTCCAACACCTTCCACCATCTCAGGTTTATCCAAGCCCTGTCCAACCTGGCCCCAGACTCTTCCAGGGATGGGGCAGCCACAGCTTCTCTGGGAAACCTGTGCTAGTGCCTCACCACCCTCACAGGGAGGAATTTTTTCCTGATCTGCATCTCCTGCTTCCAGTTACAAACCTGAAGTGCTTTTTTCCACCCATAAATCAGAGACTAAAGAACAAGAGAGGCTCATCTGTGAGGATATTCCAGCTGGGATACCCTGTTGAGTCCCACCTCCAGACAACAATCAGGGCTACATATGAGCCTTGAGCAAGTAAACTTGTGAGTTCCACGATTCTGGAAGGTAGAGTGGGCATTCCGAAAGATAATTCCTCCTCTGGAAAGTCACAACACTCCACTTGGATCTAAACTGAAGGAGGACCCAGGTTCAATCCTGGTTTTCCCTGAGCAGGATTCCCAGAGAAGCATCATGGGAACAGGAGGATTAATATTGAAAGGATTGGATTTTCCAGCAGGGATCATTTCTGGCTGCTTCCCACAGCAGGACACTGGTCAGGCCATGAGTGGTGGTTGTTATCCCAGCATGCCCTGATTGCAGAGGAGGGAAACACCAGAAGCTGCTTGGCTGCTTCAATTTTTAAAAATTTTACATATTTTATCATCTTTTGGAGTGAGAGAGAGAAAAAAAGCCCCCACACAGCCCTCTTGGAACACAAATGTGAGAGATGAGACAAGGGCAGAAATCATTGCAATATTGCAAGAGCAGGAAAAAGAAGGGGATATTTTTTTGGAGTTGGGACATTGCATGTAAAACAGAGCTCTGATGTCATCAAATACAGAGAGGACTTGTAGTTCTTGCTAAAAATACTTATCTAGAATATAAATATACATTAGAGTGTAGCTGCGAGGCTTATGGAGAGCTCTGCCACAGCCTTGTATTTACAGAGAAGGATTTAAATGTTTAATTCTGCACCCTCAAAGGAAAGTCACTCCATCTGAAGGAGTTATCAATTATGGAATGAGCCTGGCAGCGCTGAAGTACAGCAGCAGCGATATCATTTTCAATATCACTCCCAAATTATTTCTCATCTCAAACCTATCATGTGCACTTTTTTCTGGTCTTAAAATAGAGCTATTTTTCCATATTAGGGTTTGGAGGGCTTGGAGCATCTGCCTCTAACACGGCAGCACATTCTCTCTTGGATATCTTCATTTTTCTCCTGCTTGACTCTCACATCCCTAATTCCAGAGGAACACAGAAGCCTCTTTCCCTCTTTATCCTGCACAGCTCCAGGCCTGAAAACAAAGCCTAAAAAGGAGGTGAAAAGAGCCTTTCAGTGTCAGCAGCAAATGTGTTGAGGGGGAAGGAAGTCGAGCACAGCGTCGTGGTCGGGATCTTAATTTAGAAAAGTCATTTTGGGTCACTTGGATACGAGAGAGATGCTCAGAGTGTTGTAAAAGGCTGGGGCAGATGGTCTGGGTGGGCTCCACCTCCAGCACAGACCTGGGCTGCTCTCTACAAATTCCCATCAGGTTGGAAAACACAGAGGATGCGTTTTAATCCTTCTGTGCCCTGGTCTGGGTCGTGATCCTTTTTATCGCTCAGCCCCCAATTGGACAGATGGGAATTGTCACACACTGGTGGCTCCAGGCTTGGTCCAGCCACACATTTTTTAGGATTGAGCTTTAAGTTTCTGAATATGGCTGAGGATGTCGTGCCTTGGGGGGTAACAATTTTGCACCAGCTCATGGTTGGGCAAGTTGCTGAAACCCATGAGATCCAACATGTTACAGGGAACTGAAAGCCATTAACATGAAATACATGGATCAGAGTCCCCAGAAACCTACTCCAGAATCTGAACAAAAATCCTACAGGCTGCCTTTGGCCAGCAGGTCTCTTAATGGAATCACGGAGTGGTTTGTGTTGGATGGGTCTGTAAAAGTCATCAAACTCTCAACCCCTTGCCATGGAACACCTTCCACTATCCCAGTTTGCTCCAAGCCCTGTCCAGCCTTGCCTGGAACACTTCCAGGGATGAGGCAGCCACAGCTTCTCTGGGAAACCTGTGCCAGAGCCTCCTCACCTCCACAGCCAAGAATTCCTTCCCAGTATCCCATTTATCCCTGCCCTCTGTCAGTGGGAAGCCATTCCCTCTTGTCCTGGCACTCAGGCCTGTGTAATACCAGGGGTGAATATGTTTTCTATGTCTCCAGATCTTTCCTGTGCATTCCAAGGACAACTCGAAGTGTCCCCAGTCACACCAGTGATTTCGGGAATCAAGCCTTGACCACTGGAAATTGCAGAGATCTGTTTTATTGCCAGCTGGGACACATGGGGAGATATCTCCTCCAAACCACGCATACCTGGTCAGGACAGATTCCAGGTATAAATACACACACTGATCCCACAAACCCACACCTCCCTGCCCAAACATTCCCGCATTTTCTCCCTTTGTATTATAACGAGCTGTTGTGCCTCTTGGTGGTCATGATTGGGGGGCTTGGGGATGAAGGCCATACCTCTTTCTCAGCTTCTGGGCAGGTGCAGTGCAGGTTTGGCTTCACTTCAGGTCAGTCTGTCCTGCTAGGCATCATTCGCCTGGGCCTGGCTGTTTTTGGAGCCACGGGTTCATGCTTTGCAGATTTCTAACAATACCTGAATCTTGCTCTAGTGGTTCTTTGTAATGCTCCTTATTTTAATGGTTGCTCCTGGCAGCTATATTCCTGTGTGATTTGTTGCATACTGTTTCTGCCTGAAACTGAGTGTCCTACTGTTTTCCCCCACCACCTGTTTAAGCATATTATAGGCTTCCAAAATTCTGAATTTTCAAAACCATATACGTCCCCCATCTCACCAGCAGTGTGTGAGGCACTGGAGTTATACTGAGGCACAGTTCAAATCTCATTTTAATGCACAGCCTTGCCCTGGATTGATCATCCAGGAGCAGTGGAATTACCCCTGTCATGTTGGGACTGGGACATCCATCCCTTCACATCCTTGCAAAAGAAATGGCTTTCACTCAGTAATCAGGGAAGGAGATACAAAAGATTTCCTGGAAAAGCAGATTGAGTGAAGTCAAGGTGCTCCAGTGTTGGTGCATTTGTTCCTGCAGGAACCTTTGGATTCACAGAATATCCTGAGTTGGAAAGGAACCACAAGCATCATCGAGTCCAGCTCCTGGCCTTGTACGGGACACCTCCAAAATCTCACCAGAGAAGCAGAATGAGGAGCTTGGAATGACTGGGAGAAGCTCTTCGAGGCCTGCAGCTCCTCACATTCCTTGGCTGCTCCCTGGGCTCCCTGGACAAGGCACAAACACGGGTTTGGGCTTTGCCACCGTGAAATCCCGGGGGCGGGTGGAAATCTGCCAGTCGAAACTGTGCCCTGGGCAGTGGCAGGGTTCCAGAGGGTGGCTGGGAGCCAGCGGGGATGGGAGATGCTTGCAGAGGGACATGCCACTGCCTCCCAGTGAGGAACATCGATCCAAAGCAGGATTCCTGGGAACAGGCTCGCCATGAGCTGATCATCAACGTGCTTTGATGCCTTTCTTCCTCACAGACCTTCTGAATCCTTCCCAGTGGAAGCTTTGACAGAACCTTTTCCATCCAAAAACCTGTTTCCTGAAATCCACAGGGCCTCCAGAAAATCCTCCTGAACAGCGAAACCAAAGCAGCGTCTCTGTGTCGTTACCTGCTCATGCACAAAGCCACGATCAGATGAGCTGTGTCCTTGCAAAGCCGGGCTGAAAACAAGCCAGACGTTGTTCCTAATCTTTCCTGGCTGCTGCCGATCTCCAGGGAGAGAAGCCACGGGGGAAGAGGTGTTTTTAGCATCAAGACAGCTGTCACCGTGTTGGGAAATGCCACCCAAATCTGAAGGAGAAACAAACACCCGGGAGATGGTGACAGACTTTGACGCACACAGCAGAGCAGGAAAGTCATCCTGGAAAGGAGGGGAGAGTGAATAGGAAAACATCTGACTTTTCCCCACAAAAATGAGGGGTTTCAAACAAAATGCCATCATCCACCACCCATGGGCAGCTTAAGAACTTTGGGGAATGCAACTAGGGAAGGGTTTTTAGCCTTCTGGTGCCCTTGGATCACAAAAGGGGATTCTGAAATCTCATTTTTGCTGTTCTAGCTCTGTGCAAAGATGACACGGCCTGGTAGGGTGCTTCAAGCACAGAGAGCCAGTCTTGGTATCTCAAGGGGCTTTTACTACTCAAGGAGCACATGCCTAGGGTCTCCTGAGGTACTCAAAGTCCCACCCTTTTTTCTATTCTATTTCTTATTTCTTCTTTGAAGAAAAAAACTCATCTGAAATCTGTGCATCTTTGTGGCTCACATTCTAGACTTTCACAGCTGTGATGGTCAAAAAAAACACATTGAGAATAAATTACTGCTCTTCTTCTCCCCACTCTTGGGTGGTATCTCCATGGGCTTTTGGAAGATCAGCACTCCAAGCATGATAATGATCGTTATTTGTGGCTGTCACCTTGAGAAATCGAAGCTCTGTGCAAGAGGTCACCAGAAAGGAGAACATGACAAAAAGGGTCTTTGGAGGATCTGTTGTTTTCCTTCTCCTGTGCTGGATGAAGGAGCTGAGATGCTTTATTCAGATAATCCCTGAGCTACAATATTACCCCTTTAAAAAGGTAATTCATTAATCCTTACTCCGCAGAAAAACACAGCTGAACGCCCCACTGGTGTTCCCTTTTTCCCGGAATAAAATGCAATTCCTGGCAGGAGGCTGCTTTGAACAAGCCACGAGGTCACTGGGAAAGAAATATCAGGTGTGTGGAGTCAAGCACTCACTTTGTGCTCAGAGTACAATAATTTGGTCACTGGAAAATCTGTGTCATGTCGGAAACAGCAGCAAAGCAAAAATGGCTCTTCCTGCATGGAATTCCCTTCTTATGTGGAAATGTTTCTGAGGGAGAGGAGAGGGGAGAGGAGAGGAGAGGAGAGGAGAGGAGAGATTTCAGTGGGAAGTAAGCTACAATGACCATCTAATCCACCTGCCTGACCATCCATGGACTGATCAAAAGTTAAACCTTGTTATAAATAGCATTATCCAAATATTTCTTAAGCACTGACAGGTTTGGAACACCAATCACCTCTCTAGTTTGGAACACCTCTCACCTCCCAGTGTTTAACCCCCCCTCTCTGTGAAGAAATCCCTCCTAATTTCTAGTCTAAGATGAGGTGCTCAGCATCTCTTTTTTTCCTTCATCCAGGTCTTTTATTCAATGTCATTTCTCCACTTGCCATGACTCCATGGATTTTTCCAAGCTTTAGAGCTCAACCATCCTCCACTCCACAAGCAGACATCTGGGTCCCACCCCCTGAATTGCTCAGGGAAGCTCCGTTCAAGCTGAGAATTCCCAGGAACCTGAGCCAGAGTGATGGAATCCATCCTGATCCATGTCCCAGCCTCTGAACCATGGTGCCATTGGATTAGGAGCCCTGGGGAGTGACTGATTTTTTTTTGGGAGGGCCAGGACAGGAGGAGCATGGATGGATGGAGCTGTATTCTTGTTTCTCCCTCATTGCTCAATAACCTTGTTTATTTTGGCAGCCTCTTGCCAGCCCAAGGAGCCAAGGAAGAGTTAATGGGTTTTATGGAATCCTGTAATCATCCAAACTCCGGAACAACATGTGACAACATTATTGGTTCATTAAGGATTAGGTGCACCTGAGCTTAATGAGGCTGTTAGGAGTTTGTGGGAGCTGACTACCAGCCCCCAGATGTTTGCAGCTGGATTGGCTCCAAGATCCTCACGCTTTGTTCCTGGGGACAAGCAGTGACAAAGTCACCTCCCCCCAGCACTGAGGTAGAAATAACCCCAGGAAATGTCCCTGCCATGTCCTGGGTTCACCCAATCCCAAGGGAATGATTCTCCCATGGGGATGGGCCCTGCAGCCCAGGCAAGTCCAGTCCAGAGTGGGATAATTTTTTTCCCATTCACAGGAGGAGCAATGAGCCTGAACCATTTCTGTTCCTCATTTTATAGCATTGCTTCTCTCCTGGAAACTCAAAGTTCCATCCCTGGGCTGTATCCTGCATCCTACAGGTCTGGAAAGATGCATGGAATTGGTCACCACTGGAGTAAACAGCTTTTTAAGGAAAGCAGGCCCATGACAAACCTGGGCTGTTGAAATGCAGCATTGTTATTTCCAAATTTTTTTTTTTATTCTTCACAAGGCTTTATCCCACTCTATTTTTGGGATCCAGATGTAGGTTTTCCTTATAAATAGCTGCATATTCTAATTCTGGCTGATAACTGGGACAAGGATGCACTGGGCATCCAGACCTTGTTTTTGGAGGGTGGAGAATGCAACATTTCCAGCCAAGCTTTGTGTGAGACCCTTCTCTCAGGAAAACTTTGCATCTGGAAAGTGTCCTGAATTCCTTGGATACAATCAAGAGGGAGCACTGGATTCATTGCCAAGATAAAAAATTATTGCAACAAGGCTTTGAAGCTCTACAACAACTTTTCCTCTGAGGAGCTCAGAGCCTGAATTTAGACAGGAAAGCTTCAGCATCAAAGCTGGCTGATTAATACTCCTCTCATTTTAGAGTCAAGGAAGCTGTGTCATAAACCCATTGTGTGTGACACTGAACTAAAGCCCTTTGTAAAAGTTCATAACATAAAAAAAATTCTGGTCTGTGAAGAGATTTAAATGATTAATTACTCAAAAAAATCAAGTTCTTAACATGTCCCAGCAAACGGAAACAATTCTGTTTGAAAGAAAGCGTAGATTTAGATTGGAATTTAGGAAGGAATTCTTTCTTGTGAGGGTAGTGAGGCCCTGGCACAGGTTGCCCAGAGAAGCTCTGGCTGCCCCATCCCTGGGAATGTCCTTGGCCAGGTTGGGAGGCACTTGGAGCAACCTGGAATGGTGGGAGGTGTCACTGCCCATGGTAGGGGGTTGGAACTGGATGATCTTGAAGTCCTTCCCTGGTCAAACCATTCCATGATCCCATGAAATATTGTTCGTCCATGAATAAGGGAAAACTGTGGAGAATGGCTCCGTTCCCACCCCAACTTCATCTTACTGTAGCTTAAGAAAAGTCTATAAAACTCCATAATTCACCAAAAATGCGCTTTGGAGCAGCACTTCCATCCACTTGTTGGGAAAAGCAGCTGAATTGTCTCCCAGATCAGCTCAGAGGTTGGACCACAGACTCCAGAGCTGCCTTCCAACCTCATGTGTAATTCCAGGCCCAGATCCATACTGGGAGGCAGCTCCTTTTAATACTGCTTTAGCCCCACAACACCTTTCACTATACCTCAGTTGCTGTCACATCCAGCTGGATATCTTCCCAAACACCAGCAAGAGTTTCCATTCTCCCTTGGATACCTGTGCTGGGTCCAAGCCCTTCCCATTTTGTTTGCAAAGGGGATGGTGGGGTTGCCATAGGGAGCAGGGATTTGCAAATTCATAACCATGGCCTGGTGACACAGCCCTGCCCTTGAGGGCCTGAGTCACACTGACACAGCCTTGAAATCAAAGATAATCTCCTTATATAACCACGGGAATCCTCCTCAGAGAGAAGGAAGCCGTCCAGATTTGTTCTTCAAATCAGTTTTGAAAAGAACGTCCTGGATTTTATGAGCACACGTTTCTGCTTCCTGGTCTAGGCACATGCACAGCTCTGCCTGCAAACCAGGATGCTCACTCTGGGTACAGCTATCCAGATTTTTTTGGATTTTCGTCCAGGAAAGTAAGGTGGCACTGCATGGACAGGATGGGAAAGCTGCAGGTGCTCACCTAGACAAGAGGAGACGCCAGGGAGACCTTAGAGCTCCTTCGGGTGCCTAAATGGGCTTCAAGAGAGCTGGATGGTAACTTTGGATAAGAAACGGAGGGACAGGAATGTCATCCCACTGCCAGAGGGCAGGGTTAGATGGGGTATTGGGAAGAAATTCTTCCCCAGGTTGCCTAGCAAAGCTGTGGCTGCCCCATCCCTGGAAGTGTCCAAGGCCAGGTTGGACAGGGCTTGCAGCAGCCTGGGACAGTGGAAGGTGTCCCTGTCCCAGGGAATTAGAGGGATGGATGAACTTCCAGATGGAACAACTCAAGCACTGTTGAAATTCAGACTTCACATTTTCAGAAGCAGCATCAAAGGGCTTTTTTTATTCAGGGACATGGAAGAAAACCTCAGTGCCTCCTCCTCAGGATGTCACTGAAGGATTCTGCAATCCCAGCAGGAATCTGAGCCTCTTGGAACACTCCCTCCAAGGAGGAATTAGCAAACACACTGGACTGATTCTATTCTGTGAGGATTGGAAGAACAACACACATCCTTATTTTTCAGAGGCAGCGGCAAAACTTTCTGGCAGGGCTGTTTGCTGATTCCCAGATTCCTGCAGTCACCAAAACTGGATTTTACCTGCAGGGCTTCCAAGAGGGAATTCACCTGATTTTGCCTCTGGGGACAGGGAAAAATCAAAATATATTCAGAGAAATATTGTAGGGAGACTAGCTCTGTGTACAGCGAGGTTGTGTTTATCCGGAGTCTTGCCTGAATCCTACTGCTCCCAAGGGAATCTGTTTAAACAGATCCAAGCCCTTGGGAAGGTCTCTCAGGCTGGGAGCCAAAGCAACAAACCAGAGCCAGGTTGTTCTACAAAAATTCATGCCTGAGCTGAGCTAGGAGGAAAACACAGATAACTTTATTAATTCCCATTAACAAAAAATTAGGTGGCAACACATCCCAGCTCCATACAAGGGTCAGGAAGGTGTGAGGTGGATGTCTGCTCCAAAGCCAGTCTCCACTGCAAAGCCCTGCCTTATTTCCTCAGACAGGTTTTGGATGAGTTATCCATCTCTCCCTGAAGTTCTCCTTGCCTTTTGTCTGAAACATGAACCCTTGTCCTCTCCCAGCATTACAAAAAAGGTCTAGAAAAGACTGAGCAAAACTTTTCCAGAGGTTCACTGTGACAGGACAAGAGACAAACCCAAAGGGTTGGGAGATCTTGGGAGAAAAAACAAAAAAAAAAAGGAAAAGATTCATTCCTAAACAAATGCAGGGAAACCTTCAGGGAGAGCTTTGAACAGCCCCCAGGAATGAGGAGGATCAGAAAAAACAGATTGAAGGTCAGCCAGATGAGAAGGGAATTAAATTTCAGCAAAATGAACCAAAAAAAAAAAATAAAATAATCCTTCCATGGCTATTGGGGGGAAAAAAAATTATCAGAGACATTTCCAGAAGCAGGAAGTTGAGGACAGCTTCACACCAGGTAGAACAGAGCTAATATATTAATTGACATTTTAATTTTTCTGTCAGAAAAGATCCAAACCACAGAGAGGTTCGGGTTGATGTTTAATCACGAAGGATCACCCTTTGCTTGGAGAGCTCTGTTTCACCCCAGCGGGAGTGACTCCCAAGCCTCACCCACACAGATTTTCTGCCTTTCAGACCAGATCTCCCCCCACAGCCATGATCTCTGCAGGGAACAGCTGGAATGTGGGAAACACGCAGCCAAACTGGCCAGAGATCAAAGGGGTGAAGCATCCGTGGCCGATGAAGGGAGGGGAGGATCAGCTCCTCCGCATGCGGCTCCTAAAAGCGGCGACAGCTACGGAGCCGCTCCTCTTCAGCCACCTGGGAGGTGTCTGCAGTCAGCCCTGTCTGATGGTTCTTGGAGGGTGTGGACCTCAAAAAAAATCTCAGTGGTTCAAGAGAATCATAAATGGGAGGGCTGAAGGACACCATGAGCAGTTTCACCGCTTACCCCAAATGAAATTGTGGGACAGGTGTTGGGACTTCCTGGTTTTCTCCCAGGTGGCACCTCTTGGGTCAACCCACTTGGCTGCAGGATCTGTGACTTTGGCATAGCTGGAGAAATCCCCATCAAGGAGCTTTCACAGTTTCGTGGAATCATGGGATGGTTTGAGGTAAAATGGACCTTCAAGATTATCTCATTCCAGCCCCCTGACCTGGGCAGGGATTCCTTCCATGATCCAAGGCTGCTCCAAGCCCCATCCAACCTGGATTGCAGGGATGGGGCAGCCACAGCTTCTCTGGGCAGCCTATGGCAGGGCTTCATCATCCTCCCAGAGAAGAATTTCTTCCCAGTGTATGTTCCTTGTAGAATGCCTGGAAATGAAGGTCCCAGTGATCCCAATGGGATCATGATGTACAAGGAGCTCAGGCTGAAAAGGCAACCTCAGAATGTTCCCAATCCAAGTTCCTGATCCAAGCTCCCAGTTTTGAGGTCAGTCCAGGTTTCTCAGGACTTCATCCATCTAGGCCATGCAAAATTCCCAAGGATGGGAATTGTACAATCTCTCTTGGAAACCACATGTGTCCCATGGAAGAGTTTATATCAATTTTGGATTGATTATCCCATATATCAGGAACAGGATGATAATTGGAGGATATTTCTGCTGGACCTTGGGCAGGGGATTATAGGAAAGTGCAGAACCAATGTGGAAGGGATCAAAATGTAGGAGACCTAAGCAGCACACAAGGAATTGCAGGTTATGCACTGGAGGATTAAAGCAAGGGGGAAAGTCTTTCCACTGATCTCCAAATTTAGGGAAAATTCAGTATTCCCAGTAATGATAGATTTGTACAAGGGTGGTTGATGGAAGAAATGTTGATGGAAAGTCACTTCCAGTGAGGGATAATGGAAAATGTCTCATCCATCTGCTGTGTGACTGACCCCAAAACCCAACTCCGTTAACTGTTAAACAATGAGAGATGGAGTTTGGAAATTAAAAAGATGAAAATTAAATGTGATTACAACAGTTTTAACACAAGATTTGTTTTTATTCAGCTCAAAAGGGTACAGAGAACATGAGATTTTAACCTCCCTGGAACAGATCATTGGCGTGGGAAGTTCAGTCTCCTGCCTCATATTTTGGACACAGAAATGTCTCCTTAATTTTTTGGGTACAACGAAGGAGATCTAGGAAGAACAGCAGAAAATGATGGGGTGGAGAGGACCTGCTCTAAGGAGGTAGAGAGGGCTCTTCTCAAGGATTTTTGCCTTAACTATACTTCACACATTTGAATTTTTTACTTTAAACCCAACCAGACGAGCACAATGAAGAAACTCCACAGTTAATTTTGTGGGAATTGTTGAAAAATCAATTTTAAAAAATTAGTTGGGGCTGCCTGAGTCTCTCTTAGCTGTGGGAAAAGTGTGAATATTAAAAAAAAAAAAACAAACCAATTTTTGGGAGCAGTAAGTGTTGTTCACAAAGCATCCACATAGAAAGCTGGGCTGGGGAGGGGGGGAGGTTGTATTTTCTTCAAGAAATTTTCAGAATAAATTACTCCCATCGTCCCCTCACAGCCTAGTCCAGAAAAAGGCACAGAGGGAACTTGCCAGGATCCCAACTGGAACAACGCTGATGCTCAAACTTGCTGCTCCATCGAAGTTGCACAGGTCAGAGTAACAGCAGGAGACAGGACGTGTCATCCCGATGTCATCCACGTTGGAGGGCACACAGGAGGAGGAGCACATCTTGGTGACAGTCGAGACTCCTGTGTGGGGATAAACTACGGCAAAGGAAAAAAAAGCAGGAAGAGTTAGGGCTGGGAAAAGCAGAGGACACCATCACCATCCTCTTTTGTCTTCTGATGACCTGGAGTTGGTGTCATAGAATTATGGAATGGTTTGGGTTGGAAAGGAACTTAGAGATCATCAAATTCCAACCTCTCTGCCATGGGACGCATTCCACTATCCCAAATTGCTCCAAGCCCTGTCCATCCTGGCCTTGGACACTTCCAAGGATGGGGCAGCCGCAGCTTCTCTAGGAAACCTCTGCTTGGGCCTCCCCAACCTCACAGACAGGAATTTCTTCCTAATATCCAATCTAAATTCACCCTCTTTAGGTTTAAAACCATTCCCTGTTTTCCTGTCACCACAGGACCTTGGAAAAAGTTAAAATCTTAATTCTGAGCATTAACCAGGAGCTTGCATTCACCAAATATTCCCTCACTCAAACAGAGCTTCCCACAACAGCAGGAGAGCAGGAGATCCCACAGGAGTTCGTGGAAAGAGGAACCAATCTCCACAACAGCACTGTCGAAACACCGATCCCTGTTAAAAACACGGATAAAGAAGGAATTACGCTTACCATCCTCCTTGGAATACATTGTAGTCTTGCATATGAACTCATCCTTTGTGCAGTTCTCAATTGTCCGGCACTCCTCAGCTGGGGTCAACTCCCTGCACGTGTAACACTGCAAGGAGTGTCCTGTGAGGATGGAAAACATGAGGATGGAAAACATGAGGATGGCCTCAGCCTGGGTTCTGTCTGTGCCCCCCCAGGTATCTCTCGGAGGGATTTTCAAAAATAATCATGTGGAGAATGGGAAAGGAATAATAGAAAGTGTTTGGACTGATGGGAATGAGAAACACAAAGGTCTGGTGGTCAAAGCACAGCCTCAGGCTGGGTTCATATCCCTTGTGATGAGTCAAACACAGAGCCACAAACACAGGAGATCCTGAGACAAGGAAAAGTGCTTGGGGTGATTGATTTCTCTGTTTTCTGGATCTACGTCTCTCCTTGACTTTAGCAGAGCGTCAGAAGGAGATCCCAGACTCCCAAACTCCCAGAATTACAGAATGGGGGAGGTTGGAAGGGGCCTCTGGAGCTCCACCAGTCCAATTCCTGCCTTGAAGCAGGACCACCTAAAGCCTCTTGTCCAGGACTGTCTCCTCATGGGGTTTTCATATCTCTAGGGATGGAGACTCCACAACTTCCCTGGAAAACGTCTGCCAGCGCTTGTTCAACCTCACAGTCATAAAGTGTTTCCTGATGCTTCCTGCATTTCAGTTTATATCCTTTTCCTGGTTCTGGCAATGGGAATCACTGAAATGAGCCTGGCTCTGTCCTCCTTGCTCTCTCCCTTCAGGAATTTACAGACATTTATACAATCCCCAATCTGAACCTTCACGTCTCCAGCTGGAGAAGTCTTTTCCTCAGAAGAGATATGTCCACTCAACCCATGCCTCAACTGCTTGTCCATGAGGATCTTGAAACAGGTTTCCTAAAGAGGTTGTGGACCCCTCATCCCTAGAAGTGTTCAAGGCCAGGTTGGACAGGGCTTGGAGAAAGCTGGGATAGTGGAAGGTGTCCCTGCCCATGGCAGAGGGTGAAACTGGATGGTCTGTACTTCCCTTCCAACCCAAACCATTCCCTGATTCTGTGATCTTATAAGAGAGAGCATCAAAGTCCTTCCTGATGTCCAGGTAGAAAATATCCACAGCTCATCCCTTGTCCACCAGGTCAGTCACTTTATCACAGGAATTTGTCAGCTTGGCCGGGTTTGTCCCCTTGGTGAAGGATCTGGATGCACACACAGAAAAATCACAGCAGCAAGAATTTCCTCTGGTGCTACCCACTCTGCCAGCTCTTCCCAAAGGCTGGGAGGGTGTCCCAGACAGAAGGAATTTGTCTCCATCAAATTCACTGAACCATGAGAACAAACTGAGCACAACCCTTCCCCTTGTGCTGAGATGCTTTGTGAGAAGAATGTGAGGGGTTATTTTAAATCATGGAACAGTTTGGGTCGGAAGGGACCCTAAAATCTTCCAGTTCCAGACCCTTGCCATGGGCAGGGACACCTTCCACTACCCCAGATTGTTCCAAGCCCTGTCCAACCTGGCTTTGGACACCTCCAGGGATAGGGCAGCCACAGCTTCGCTGGGAAAACCTTTGCCAGGACCTCAATACCCCCACAGAGAAGAATTAAACCAGAATGGATTGCATGTGACAAGTTCTGCTCTAGGAAGAGATCACAGACACAAAATCTGTTGCTCAAGACTCCAAATCTATACTGAGCCAGCTCCTCACTGCCTTGTCCCTCATGGCTTCAGAGATGTTCCTCATCCCTGTTAAGCTGTAAAGCCCTTGAGAGCTGCAGGCACTTCTCAGCTCCTACAACCACAGAATTACCAAATCTTTCAGTGATTAAAATCTTCTGAGATGCAGAAACTTTGGAGAAAACCACTGAAGAACCCAGATTGTTGTGACACAGAGCACTCCAAGATAAAGATATCAAATCAAAACAGTGTCTGGTGCTTCCTATCACCAAAAAGCCATTTTTTGACAAGTTTTTCAGGGTATTTTGGTCCCTGTGGGTTTTTCTGAGGAACCCAACATGGATCCTCTCCTCCAGGTGCTTTCTTCCACCCCCCCAGCAGACACCTCAAAGTGTGTGTTACAACCACACTGATGTATTTTGCTGCCAACACACCCCAGCAGCCCCTCTTGGGTCTGGGAAGCCTTTGTCTGTGTGACATTCCTGATGAAATTCCTGAAAACCTCACTGAAAAAGAGAAATTATTCAGTTCCTCCCAGCACAGCTCCAATGGGATGCCAGCAGGCTCAGGCAAACCAGTGAAAATAGACACCATCCTAAATTAATGAACCACAAAAAGCCCTTTTTTAAACAAACACAGAAATTTTTCTGCTAAAGCAAATTTTATTCTCTTGCTTTGCCCATCATGACCTGATGCTTTCTTTGCACTAATTCCACATTTGACAGTTGTGAAATTTATCTTCAGGAGGAAGTATTGTTCTTAGTCTCACATTTCATGATGCTGGACAAATTCAATCCACAGGATTTGTGTTCCTCTCTGAAAAGAAAACCAAACAAGCCACCACCCGTTTCTCCCCTGCAGAGTCTTTTCAGCAAAAAGGGACAACCAAAAATGTTCTTGCATAAGAAGGAAATAAATAGGAGTTTAAAAATCCTAACATAGCTCCATAGACAGGCACAGATAAATTCAGACCCAGCACTGTCTGGATCTGAAAATATCCCAAGGAACAGTCACAAATCCTGGACTGATCCTGCTCGTGAATTACCCTGGACATCCAGGAGAACACCAGTAAAACTTGGGTCCATCAATTTTTGTCCAAGAGATTGTGGTGGTAGAAACAAGGGACAGAAAGGATGGAGGGAGGATCATGGAATCATGGACTGGAATCACAGAACGGTTTGGGTTTGAAGGGACCTTTATGGTCATGGAATTCCACGCCCTGCTATGGGCAGCAACACCTTCCACTGGACCAGGTTGCTCCAAGCCCTGCCCAACCTGGCCTTGGACACTTCCAGGAATGAGCATCCACAACTTTTTGGGGTAACCCGTTCCAGTGCCTCACTTTGATCTTTGAGGTCCCTCTCCACCCAAACCATTCCATGATTCCATGACAAACATCAACCCTGGACTACCTGGGCCACCAGCAGTGTCCCAGCCCAACTTTCCCATTTCTAACAGCTAAAATTGGATAAATCCCACGTGTAACATTTTTGGAGAGCTCCCACACACCCTGCATGGAACTGACATCCAGGGCTAAGTATCAAAAAAGGCATAGAAAGTTAAAAATAATGTTTTAAAAAAAGAAGAAAGCGATATTGAGCGCGAACATGGAAAAAGTGAGAGTGGGAATTTGCATTGAAGGAATGACACAGTTTCATCACACTCTGCCTTGTGAAAATTCCTAAAGATCCTGGCCTGGCAATCCAAATGACATCATCACCATCCTGAACATATGGAAATATTCCAAAGACAGATTTTTCTCTTTTTTTCTGAAAACTGCCTAAAGTTGGAGACGTGGCTTTCAGAGGGAACAGGGCACATCCCATCACCCTGCATCTCCTGAAAGAGCCTAGATAAATCCAAGCAGGAACTCACCCAAATCCAGGCAAGTGACAGCAGCCAACAGAAGAGACAGAAAAACCTTCATTTTGCACAGCCCTCGTTGTCTGGTCACTGGCTTGTCACCGCTCTTCACCGATGTGACACGTCCTGGGATTTGCCATGCACCGATTCCGTCCCCAGATCCAAATCTACTGGAAAAACAAGTGTCATTGAGATATAAACGAACTGAAGGAGCTCCAAAGCAGGCCCCACCTCTTGCTACTCTGTCATCTCTTTTCATGTTCCTTGGAGAAGAAAATTTGTGTTTGCAGGGCGGACAATGGCTGGGATTGGTTAAGCCTGGTGTTTTATGTCCAAGCTGGATGTGAAAGGCCTGGGGTGTGAAAAAATCCCGTTGTCTAGGTTTTGTCCTGCAGTTTGGGAATATTTCCTCTCCTTTTTTTGGAGTGGTTTCAAGAAATCCTGGGTAAAAAAGCCTTGGCGGGTGTGAGCATCAAGGAATTGAACCTCATGGATTTTTCTCCTCTGTGTTTTCACCTTCACTGGGGTTCAGGGTTTATAAGGATGAGGAGAAACATGGAATGGTTTGGATTGGAAGGAACCATCACCTTCTAAACCCTTTCCATAAACAGGGGCACATTTCACTAGACCAGTTTGCTCCAAGCCTTATCCAGCCTGGTCTAGAAGCAGAAACCTGACTTTTAATCCCTCACTCACTGGAAAAAGCATGAACTGTGAAAAAACAGGGCCAGGATCCAAAAGTTTGGCCCAAAGGAATCTCTCATGTTCATTATCCCAAGGAAGAGTGGAATGGAGAAGCCCCTCTGCTCTGAGCCAACCCTCTCCAAGTATGGTTGCAAGCTCATGACTTTTTTGCTTCCCAAACCCTTTTTCCATTCCCAATCCTGCTGGCTGAGGCATCTGCTGTATTTTCCTGCACCTCAGGCCAGCTCCGTGCTAGGAAACCCTTTTCCAACATGGGACAAGCAAGTCTAAGTGTGGAATTGCAAAAACTGGGAAGGAAGAGCCTTTTGGTAGCTATGCCAGGCACCTTCCCAACACAGACTTTCACTAAGGAACAGGGAAAAGCTGAATCCAAGATGGTGTCAGAGATATCCCCACCACCTTTGCTATTCCACCATCGAAGGAATTTTATTATAACTTAGGGTTATTTACTTAAACTCTGGGAATCATGGAATCAATAAGGTTGGGAAAGTCAGGATCTTCACATTCAGGGTCAAACCAGCACCCACCACCATTTTCTCCACTCAACTCTGTCCTCAAGTGCCACATCCACAGGTTTTTTGAGCACTTCCAGGGTTGTGACTCCATCACTACCCTGGAGCCTGTTCCAATGCCTGACAACCCTTTCCGCAAAGCAATTTTTTTCCTAATATCCAATCTAAACTTTCCCTGGCATGACTAGAGGCCAATTTGTCTTCTCCTGCCTTGGAAAGTTAAAAGTTTTTCTAGGAATGCTGGATGAAAAGTCCAATCCTCATCTCTCCAAATCTAAAGCTCCAGAATCATGGAACAGTTTGGGTTGGAAGGAACCTTCAAGATCTTCCTGTTCCAACCCCCTGCCATGGCCAGGAACATCTTCCACTGTTCCAGGTTGCTCCAAGCCCCATCCAGCCTGGCCTTGGAAACATCCAGGGATGGAGCAGCCACAGCTTCTCTGGGAAACCTGTGCCAGGGCCTCCCCACCCTCACAGGGCAGAATTTTTCCCCAATATCCTATCTAAAAGTGGCCTCGGCATTCCAGAAATGTTGCTTTTCCAAACACCACTTATGGGTGACTTCCATCCTCAGGAATTCCGATGAATTGTTTTCACAGCTGCTTCTCTAATACAGTAATTATGTTGATTATGAGAGCCAAGCAGTTATTTCCAGCCCCAAAAATTACCTAGGGAAAGACATTTAGGTATATTCCAGGTCGGGCATTCCTCACATTATAAACGTTATAATCCTATTAAAAAGGCAAAATCCTCTGGTGGTGTTTGCCTTGTTCATAGGGAAAAAAAAATTTAAAAATAAAAGAAAAAACATGGATGAGGTGTGGCCTCTGGTTCCTGGTATTGTGGCCTCAAACAATGTGTGTTAAATGACTGGTTTCACCTGCACAGCTGAAATGTGATCTCCCTCACCTTAGAAAATCTTGGATGGAAGAATCTCTGCCACCACCCTGCTCTAAATCCTGTTCCCTCCTTTGCTCCGGAGGGTGGTTTTGGGGGGGTGTCAACACACCTTGTTTATGGTTTCAGTTGATCTTATCTGAGTCCTGAAATGTTTCCTCTTTTATGCACACCCTGTGCTGCTGATTTGCGGGCTGCCAACTCACCAAAAAAAAAAAAAAAAAAAACAAAACAAGAACTAATGAGAACATTAAAATATTGTTTTGTTGAATTCCTTTTATTATTTTGTAAGAAACCACAACCTGTTCTATTGGGGGGGCTCCCACTAATCACAAAAAAAGAAACCAAAAACCTAAAAAGACACACAATCTGCATAAATCTTCCTTGTCATAAAATGGATTTCTTTTTTTTTAACATAGACTTTTTTTTAGTGCATCTGTTCAAAGTGAAATTAATACAACTCTCGCACTTCAGATGAGTTTGTTGTCATAAATGAAAGGAAAAGTTCAGCCAAATGTTTATTTCCAGCCTGGGAATCCTGTGCAAAACTTTTTTCCTGTCCTGCCTCGCCAGCTGAGGCAGTCTCAGGGTGGAGGCATCTTCATCAGACCTGCCTCACTTGCATGCAGCCTGGAAATCCCCAAATCCCACAGCCTCCCAGGCTGCCCAATTCCATTGCAAATCCTAAAATTCCCCATCCACCTCCAGGGCAGAGTTTCAGCGACCAAGGGCTGCAGGCACTGAGAGCCTTCTTGACTTAATTATTTTGAACTCTCCATATTCATTACTCTAATCCACTCTTGATGTATCTCCTGTGAATCCCAAATTTCCAGAGCAGGCAGATGCCGGAGTGAAAGATGGGATTGGATTTAAGGGTGGATGGGTGCTGACATGACGCTTTCATGTGCTAGTGCAAAGATTTTGTTGGAAGAGGACTTAAAAATCATCCAAGCTTTTCCATGGGCAGGGACATCTTCCACTATCCCAGGCTGCTCCAGACGCTGTCCAACCTGGCCTTGGATACCTTCAGGATAATTTCAGAGCCACAACTGCTCTGGGAATTCCATTCCAGCCCTTCACCACCCGCACAAGGAAGGATTCCTTCCCAATATCCCATTTAACCTTACCCTATTCCTGTTTAAAGCTATTCCCCCTTGTTATGTCCCTCCATCCCTTATCCAAAGTCCCTCTCCTGGAGCCCCTTTAGGCACTGGAAGAGGCTCTAAGGGCTTTTTCTGGACATTCCCAGCTCTCAAAGAGGCTCTAAGGGCTCCCTGGGGCTTTCCCTGGACATTCCCAGCTCTCCCAGTCTGGCTCCAGAGCAGAGGGGCTCCAGCCCTGGGAGCATTTCCATGGGCTCCTCCAGACTCACTCCAGCAGCTCCACGGGTCAGGGATGAAAGGCACCCACGGAAGCAGCAAGGATTGGTTACTCTGAGCACTGAACTGCTGCTGGGAAGATGCCAGGCATTAAATCACCATGAATTTCACCTCTGGGACGTCACAGTCCCCACCTGTCTTTCACAGAAACCAAAATTCTCTGGAGCTGAGATTCTTGCACCAGAAAGGGAGGAATTAAACAGGTATCCCCTGCCCTTCTCCATCTCCTCCATTGATGAGGAATGTCTTTAAAGGTTACAGAGAATTCTAGAAAAGCAAAGTAAAAAATAAAGGATGCCAAGCCTGACTCTAGCCTATCCCTATGAATAACCAGTCAGGAATCCAACCCTGCAGCTCTTTTAGAGCCATTTTCACTAAGGCACCACTCATTAGCTCATTAGTCACAGCAGCCTTACTCCTCCTAATTGATTTTACTATAATTCCCTACAATGTATGGCCAGGATCCAAAGTGTGTCTCTGCCTGGCTTAAAAACCATTACACTGGCACAGCTGTGGAGGCACTTCATCCCTCTCCCAAGCCTCTGGAGTGCGTAAAGGTCAGGTGATTGCCATAACTGAGCTTCTGGAAGGTGCCCTCAGGGAAAGGACGTGTGTCCCCTCGGTGGGGCAAGCCATAGGCTCAAAGGATCCAGCTGAGCAGAGAGTTGTGGCTTTCACACCTGGGAGCAGGTGGGTTTGGCACAGATTGGAGCTGTAGATGGATGCAGGAGGTTTGGCAGCTCGCTCCACACCGGTTTTCACCTTGGCACTGAACTGGGACAAAGGATCATGGAATGGTTTGGGTTGGGAGGAAGCTTCAAGATTATCTCATTCCAAACCCCTGCCATGGGCAGACACATCTTCCACTGCCCCAGGTTGATCCAAACCCCATCCAATGTGGCCTTGAAGGGATGGGGCAGCCACAGCTGCTCTAGGACACTTCCAGGGCCTCACTACCCTCACAGGGAGGAATTCCTTCCCAATATCCCATCTAACTCTGCACTCTGGCAGTGGGAAGCCATTCCCTGTGTCCTGTCACTCCATCCCTTGTCCCAAGCCCCTCTCCAGCTTTCCTGGAGCTCCTTTAGGCACTGGAAAGGCCTCTGAGGTCTCCCTGGAGCCTTCCCTTCTCCAGGTTGGACATTCCCAGCTCTCCCAGCCTGGCTCCAGAGCAGAGGGGCTCCAGCCCTTGGAGCATCATCTTGGTCTCATCTGGATTTGCTCCAGCAGCTCCACGTCCTTGTGCTGAGGCCCTCAGAGCTGGACACAGAACTCCAGGTGAGATCTAGAGGGAGCAGAGCAAAGGGAGGGAATCCCATCCCTGGACCTGCTGGTCACATTCTTTTTCATGAATCTCAGGCTTCTGTTGCCTCCTGTCTCCAAGAGAGACCTGAGAGAATGTTATTGAAGCCAGACCCAGGTCAGACAGGTCTGGCCACCCCACAAAGGGTTCCTTAACTCTGCTGCTCATCCCAGATTCCCACCAGACCTCACTGTGTCCCCCTCTCTGCCTCAGCCATGTGTTGTGAGCTGCACCTGGGGCTCAGAGATGCCTTGGATGTTCCCCAGGACAATAAGGCAGGAACAAGATGATTTCTTTTTATACGGAGTCCTGTTCCCTCCAGGTAATTATTCACCTGCCTTTTTATTATTTTTTTTTCCAACCTGTTTTTCTCCCTCTCTGAATTCCATGCAGGTACCTCTTATCTCTAGGTAATTATTCAGATTAACCTCTGTGTAGCTCTTAACTCTTTCTGGGTGAGATCTTTGCGTCCATCGCTTCCCTGGCCAGTGGCCAGCACATGGATACAGCGATCCCATGGGGGAAACTCAGAGGTGTTCATGATTCCTAAAGTGTGCTTATGATGTGCACAGGAAGGATTGATCATATATTTATAACTAGTGGGAATTTTAACTCCTTCCCTGTGAATTCTTTTCTCATTCCCTTTTGTTCTTTTTGCTTCTAAGCTGAGAAATTCTCCCTTCCCGTCAACTCTGACTGAGGCAGCAATCACTTATTTGGAGATTATTTGCTCCATCCAGCCTTTGCAAGGCATTGTTAATGATGCAGGAACGTAAATCATGAGCTCAGTGTAGATGTCACCTGCCTTAATTATCCCCTGCCTTCATTCCAGACTTAATCCAAGGAACAAGAGATACTTTCCTACCTGAGTCACTTCTCGCTGACCCAGAAGGGAAGAACAAGGACAACTTGTGTAAAACACTAAATAACCCGACTGAAAAGTACCAGCTTTGCCTCCAGGCCCTCTTCATCTCCCTCTAAGCCTGCAGAGCTTGGCATTGGAGCTGGAAATATCCTCATTTTTGGCTGCTGGGGGCTGCCCAAACCAGTAGAAAACTTAAATGAAGACTCCACTGCCCAGGTGAGAGGCTCAGTGTGTCCTCCACCAAAACCCAGCTCAGGTGTGGCCTCCAGGTGCTTGAAGATTTCAGGAATGTTTCTGATCCCAAAACTTGTGGCTCCCAGAGCATTTCTCCCTGGAAAAGGTGAGGAAAACAACACCTCTCCTATGAGGAAAGGCTGAATTGGGATTTTTCTGCCTGGAGAAGAAAAAAGATTCTGAGGAGAACTTAAGAGTCTTTTCCAGTGCCTAAAGGGGCTCCAGGAGAACTGGAGAGGGACTTTGGATAAGGGTCTGGAGTGGCAGGAAAAGAGGGAATGGTTTCACAATAAAAGAAGGCTCTTGGGAACGTGAGATTTGTTCCAGATGTCTGGAAAGGGCCTTATCTGCTCCCATCTGATCAGGCTGTTATCAAATACCCACAACAACACCGCCTGTCCTGATCTACCGCCTCTCCCTGCCCAACCAGAGCCCAGCCACAGCAGAACTCAGTTCTTTGAGCCATCCCACCATGTCCCTGTGATCCAAACATTTCAGATGGTTTGGAAAATGGATTTAACCCCAGGCAACACGAGAAGTTATGAGACAGATGGAATTTTTCAGCCTGGAAAACAGGCTGGGAGGCGAGGGCTCTGCATCTGCCATGGAAAAGGGTCAAAGAGAGGTCTGGGATGGATTTATTCCTCGTCCACGGGCTCCAAATGGAGTCCTTTCTCCATCATGTCCCTTAGGAGAAGGGGCTCGTGCTCCTGGAATGGCAGCACTCCAATCCCAGTTCATCCCAAGGGAATGCACTGGCAGAACTGGGACCTGCCACTGCCACCTCCTGACGAGAGAAGAAAATGCAAATCCCTCCTCCCAGCCCATTTCCCAAGGAAGGAAGGACTTTCCTGGATAATTTCGGTGGTTTTAAATGCTTACTGTTCCAAAAATCTGCAGTTTGTAGCCACTTAATTCCAACCGGCTTGAGGACGAGAAACCTCCAGGTGAAAATAAAATAAGGAGAAAAATTCAGTTTATCTAAATTGCCTTGAACAACCCAGGAGTTGAATTCCAACAGGGGCAGCTCCACCTTGTCCTTGTAAAGAGCCTGAGTGGCCACATAGGAGGTGCCACCGTCCTTTATCTACGGAGTGAATTGAAGCTGGGGGTTTTTTTTTGGCATCTTTCCTTTCGTAGCTCGGTACTAAAAGGGTGCTGCAGCTCCTGGAACCAGCAGGTTTTACTGGTCTGAGCTCAGCTGCAAAAGCCTCTGGAGGAGCAAGGGGTGAGTGAATCGCCACAATCTGAGCAATGAGAGATGGCATCTGAGCCAGGAGCACTCGGCACCTGCGGAAAGCACCTGGTTTATCTCTGGGTGACAAAGTGTGACAAAAATCCGTGTGAAATTCAACACCACCCAGTAGTCGGTGTTAATTGGAGTGGAGCAGGAGCTACTCACACCTCTGCCCCCATGAGCTGGGTGCATTTTTAACTCCCACGCAAAGAACAAGTTATGAATGTCAGCTCAAGTGGCCGAGAGTTCCCTGTATCCCAGGAAAGCTCAGATCACATTGTGCAACTTCTGAAATCTCTTTTCCTTGGGAGATGAGAAGCAGGAAGGTTGGGACATGTTCCCACAGCCACACAAGGCACCTCCCCAGCCTCCTGCAGCCTCGAGGAGCCGTTCCTTCCTTGCCCCCACGATCTCCCAAAATCCATGGAATGGGAAGAAAAGGAAGCAGAAGGAGGTGGGAAGGGCCGGCACGGGCAGGAAGGTGGAGCTCTTGATTTGTTCTTATTTTTTTTGGTCTTTCTTTAGCACCACTCCAGTTTTAAATGCCAAACTCCCTTCCTACACTCCTTTCTTGACTCCTCCACGTCAAAGCTCCCAAAAGAATCGGGTTTTTAGAGACTCCTCACCAGTTCCAGAGCTTTTTCCTCCTCCAAAACCTGTATTTGCCCTGGAGAGAGAGGAGCCCTGTCCAGAGAGACAGCAAAGGGTAGGAGATAACCCTTTACTCTGCCCTCACGAAATCCCATCAGGAATACTGTATCCAGGTCTGGAGTCATAAGCACATGGATGGCAGGAACCTACTGGAGCAAGCCTAGAGGAAGCCATGGAGATGCTCCAAGGGATGGAGCTCCTCTGCTCTGGAGCCAGGCTGGGAGAGCTGGGAATGTCCAGCCTGGAGAAGGGAAGGCTCCATTGAGACCTCAGAGCCCCTTCCAGTGCCTAAAGGGGCTCCAGGAAAGCTGGAGAGGGACTTGGGACAAGGGATGGAGTGACAGGACACAGGGAATGGCTTCCCACTGCCAGAGGGCAGGTATAGATGGGATGTTGGAAAGGAATTCTTCCCTGGGAGGGTGGTGAAGCACAGGCTTCCCAGAGATGCTGTGGCTGCCCCTCGATCCTTGGAAGTGTCCAAGGCCAGGTTGGACAGGGCTTGGAACACCTGGGATAGTGGAAGTTGTCCCTGCCTATGGCAGGGGGTTTGGAATGAGATAATCTTGAGGGTCCCTTTCAACCCAAACCATTCCAGGATCCCGTGATGGGAAGGCTGGAATTCTCCCACCTCAGCCCTGTTTGGTTTCTCTCATCCTGGGATGATCAGGACACTGGGATGCCAGTGAGGAACACCTGAAGAGCAAACAGGTGATGTGGCACCATTTCCCTCAACTTTCCAAACAGCTGAAATATGGAAAAGTCCATCCTGGGCCTATGCAGGGACAGGCAGATCCTTAGGGAACAGCAGGAGCTGGGACATGGGTGACAATGTGAGGAGAAATGGGAACGCCAGGCAGGAGGGACGTGCAGGTTTCTTCTGCGACGCCTGACTGTGCAATGTCCCCCCAGTCCCCAAAATATTCCCTGTCACCACTGGAGCCCTCCCATCCCAAAAACCACTTGCAAACCAGGCTGCAAAATATGGATTGCAGTGGAAATGGTAGTCCAGCCCGGATTTATCCAGAGAACAGGAATAAAACTCCCAAGCCCATCGCTGCCATTCCGCATTTGTCTTACATCCACCAGGAAATAAAATCCCCTTCTCCCATGGGATCCAGCTTGGATCCCCATAAAAATCTTTAGACAAAAATTAGAATGGCATAACTTTGCAGAGCTGAATGCTGGCAGAGCAGGGGAAAATCTCCAGAACACCCAGCCCCATGTCCGTGCGTCCGTGCGTCCGTGTGTCCAGAGGCAGGAGCAGGGTTGGATCCCTGGGAGTGCAGGAAGAGGAGCAGCTGCCCACAGACACCCACACAGGGCCCTTTCTGTGCCCAAAATAGCTGCCTCTCCCACAAGGAAGAGTGCAGGCTCCAAGGCCAAATCCCATCTCCATTCCCAGCAGGGTCACGGGCAAGTCAAGGATATTTATGAGCTATTGAAGGCAAAGACAATCCCTTTCTTTATGCATCCTCAGGAAGAGATTCCAATGGCCTTGATATGAAATGTAGGAATCCTTTAGCCCCTAAAATCAGTCTGTCCTTTTATCCAGCCCACAACCCACAGCCCTGAGCTTGGAATACAAGCCAGGCATTTTCCTTCCACACAAAACAAGAGTTAATATCTGGAATAGCTGCAGAAACACCCAAAAATCTCCTTCCAAGTGTATATATTTTTTTATTAATTCCATATATTTTTTATTAGAGTATAAGAAACAAGATGGAGCATACACTTCACTTATACTTAGGTTAATATATTTAAAGGGATGGATGCTTCTTTATCCTGCTTATCCCGTTACAATAAAGATAATACACAGTTACAAATCTCACAGGTAGGGATTAGCAAAATCAACATTTCAGAGAAACCACCTCGGATCATCCAACAAAGCTGAAATAAAAACGTGCCAACTTTTTTTTTTTTTTGCTTTTCTGCAACATTTTACTGGCTTCGTATACTTTCACTTGATGAAACAGGAGGATTAGGGGCTGGGAAAAAGTGCTCCCATGGAACATGTTGGACTTGGGAAGCCTCTTAAGCCTTTTATTTCTCAATTTCCACGATCAGAGCAAAGCTGGACAAATTAAAACCTTCAGTCTGTCTCTGCTGATGACGACTCTCTGCTTTGGGTGCGATTATTTGGTTTGAGGCAGCTCACCCGCCTTGATTTCAGATATTTGGACTTCAAAATTCCTCCACCAAGTCTGGCAAAAGCCAGTAGGTGGCAGGACCAACCCAGGGCTTCGCTTCCCTGGGCACCACGGGCATTCCCAAAATGCAAAACTGGGCGTTTCTTTTCCCATTCCCGTTGAACGGCCTCAGGAAGGGGTGAAACAACTCCTTCGGGATCAAGGATCCAGAGCCACCTCCATCCCAAACAGCTGAGAACCAACCGGAGCAAGGGAAAGGACCCTAAACCTCCAGGCATCCAGATGTGCACCACATCTGCCTTTTCCAGAGGGCATGGATCCTAAAACTCATTCCACGGACACACTGATATCTCCACCAGAGCTTCCCACAAAGGTGGTGGGGCCAGAGCCTCCATTTTTCATGGCAAATAAAGTCCCTGGGAGACAAATCCCTTCAAAAAAAAAACCCAACTTGAGCAAATCAACACCAGTCCAGGACATCCTTGGAGCAGCAAAGCGGATCCTTGGAGTAATAATCAAACAACCTATCATTTGTTCTTGTTGGAGCAAGGAAGTCACGTCAGGTTTGTGGTTTCCAAAAGAAATTTTGCCCTTAAAAAACAAACAATTCTCAAAATCAGCTGGAAGAACAGCGTTTGAAGTCCTTCTCTTGAGCAAACAGCAAACCCCCAGATCCTGGGTGGGAAGCACTGATGCCACAATGGATTCTGAGCCTTTTTAGACAATCCACAAAAAATTCGAGCCCTTGGTGGGGTAGTGGGAGATGGCAGCAGCTGCTGGTGAATTACAGCCATTTCCAGGATGGAAGCACTGGAACCATTTTCTCAGGAACACGCTCCAAAGTGGGCAGGTATTTCACTCTAGCTCTTAATTTCCCAGTAAAAACTCTTCCAGGATATTTTATGCTTCTAGGGAGCCAAACCTCCTGTCCTCATAACCTCTTTTCTTGTCAGAACAGATGAGTATCTGAGTTTTCTGCTCAGATTTTTATCTCTTAATTCCACAGTCCACAGAAACACATCCAAAGCACTTCAGGGCTGTTCCACCACGGCCCTCAAATTCCAAATCCAGCATTTGGTTTGAACCAATCTGAACACTTCATAAATCCCGTGATTTTCCTACTTACTGTCTCATTATTAACAGTTTTAATTACTTCACCTGCCCGTTTTTAGGCCTGGGTTTTACAACAGACGAGGTTCTCACCAGATTTGTCATTCTGGGGATTTGGGGGCAAAAAATAAACCTATAGTAGGAGCAGGAATAGTGAGAGTTGGCATGACTGATTGGAAAGTGCTTGGGATTCAGCTGTGACAAGCTGTCTCCCCTTCCCTCTCTCAAACACACATGGATCTATCCAAGAGATCTTTGCCAGGAAAGGAAATACTGAAAATATCCCTTTTTCCATATTCTAGATTAGAGTACATGGGAAGGAAGAGACAAAAAGAGAGCGAGGAAGAAAAACAAATCTCCCTCTGAAATTCATCCAACCAGCCCTCAGCTCAGTCCCCTGGCGATTCCATGAATATAATTTGTTATTTATTGGGATGAGCTGCCTCGGGATGCCCCTCCCATGAGCCTTTGCTCCCTGGCACAACCAAATCCTTGGCACTGGCCAAGGAACCCCGAGGAAGGAAGGAGATGGCCCTTGGAGGTGACAACCATGCCTTCAGCTCATGGGGGTTGCCCAGTGTAGCATCGTCAGGATCCTTGTAAATGTATGGATGGACATCAGGACACAGCTGATGGCTTTGAAGTTCAGATCCTTGCTAAAGGTAATCAAGTCCCAAACCAACCCCAAAACCTTTTTCCAGGTGGCCAGTAAAGACAGAGCCCCCTAAATTCAATGGAGAGTGCTCTGGGCGCCACCTCGGTGTCACAGCAAGTGCTGAGGGACAAAGGAACCCAAAAAACGAGGTTTTGAACCCTTCTGGGAGGAAGGCTGATCCATAGGGAAGCTGGGGGATATTCATCTCAGTTTAGGAAGTTTTTTACCCCGATTTTCCCTGTGCTCCACGTGCTTAGCAGAAGTTTGTGGGGCACATTGGGCCCCAAGGTCCCAGGAGGATGCATTATCCAAAGGAAGGCACATCCAAGGACCAACACAAGTGATGCATTCTTCCCAGATTAACCACTAAATTGCAGCTCACATCCCACTGACCCATCCCTCCCGTTGGAAAAGCTGTCATTAACATCTGTGTCACTTTAATTAAAAGAGGAGGAGAAGGGAGGGAGGGGAGAAAAAACACAAAACCACTTTTGTTGCCAATATTCCTGTACAACTGCAACCACATTTCATTTATCACTCCTTGAAGAAAGGACAGAGGTGGAACTGAAGGTTTGTGGAGCTTTTGTTTGGGTTTTGACACAGAGTAGGAGAAGCAGGTACAAGGCATGGCTAAGATGTGCCAACACCTGGGTTTTGCTGCTAGAAATAGAAAAACAAAGCCCAGTGCACCTTTGATCAATCAGTGGAAGTGACAAAAAGCTTGACCTTGGCAGTTTAAGGCTGAATTTTGGCTTGGCTTGTGCTGAGCAGGTCCACAGGCAAGCAGAGTAGGCAGGACAGATGACACAGAGAGGGCAGGAGGACACATCTCCCACAGGACAGCTGAGAACTTCTGGGAAAAACCTTGCCAAAAACACCTGGGAAGATCCTGGGAGCTGAGGGACAGCAGATGTGGAAGGTTGGGTGGTGAAGTCACCTCCAGCAGTCCATGGACACCATCAGGCACTGAAGGCTGGGCCTAAAGATCTGGGTATTGACATCTCCTCTGACTTCACCAAGATTTTCAGACCTGTTGCCCACGGTCATTCAGGCACCGCCATTGTGGTGGTCAGCATGACAAGTCCAAAGTGGGGAAACTGAGGCACCAAGTCCTTATAAAATGCAGATTCACTTCAGAGTCCTGCTGCCAGGGTGATTGCTCCATTAGAGTTGACTCAGACCTCAAAACCTGGAATTTATCACTAAAACGCACCTGGAAAAAGTCATTCCCAAGGGAGGTGGAAGAAGCTGGCCCAGAGTTTTTTATCAGGAAGGACAGCAACAGAGAGAAGAAGGATTTGCTGCTCACAGCTGGAAAAGATATGGAGATGAAGCACCCAAAAGCTGCTCTAGAGGGTGAGTGACCCTTGTGCTGGGTACAATATTGGGATTTTCCATAGAAGAGTTCCTAATCCCTGGGGCAAGGAAACACACACACGTCCCATCTCAGGTAACAACAGGAGCAAGTTTATTCAGGTCTGGCACTTACAGAACTTGGAAGGACAAGGTACACGGCATTGGTTTTCCAGAAAAGTCAGCTCAGGATCAGAAGAAATGAGATTATTTTATAAAAAGAGACTGCAGCTGCCAGGGGCCAGGAATGTGTCTCCCTTTGGATCCTGCATTCCCGCTGCCTGTGCCACCCACGTGCTGGAGCAGACCTGGTGGTGCTTGGGGTGAATCTGTTCTCAGCGAGTCCCAGCCTGGTTTAACCAACCTTAGAAATGAGGAGGGNCGGGGGTCGGGGGGGTGGTGGTTATTAATAGGTAGAAAAAGCAGAAACCCTTCAAAAATTATCCACCTTGGCGAAGGAGGAGCAAGAGTGCGGCAGCGGGAGACGTCCACAGGAGGAGGAGAACAGCTCGGCCAAACCGCCCAGGTCTCCAATGCTTGGAAGAGCAAAACGTCCGGGAAACAATCACCTTGGAAGCCTGCTGAGAAGTAGAGGATCCTCTTGCAGACAGCAACAGAGAAGATATTGGCTAACGAGACCCGTGGGAGGCGGCTCCTCCTCAGGCAGGCAGCCCCATCACTCGCGAGCCTGGAGGACGTAGATGAAGCTGATGAGAATTCCCAAGGCCAGGATCGTGTAGCTGGCTCGGACGCTGCTGGAACCGCTGATGTTGCAGAGGAAGGAGTCGCAGCAGTAAACGGAGGCGGCCGCTATTCCCAGGTTGATCCCGGCGCTGGGGCAGATGGGAGAGCATCCCTTCGAGATGGACTGGCCGGATTTGCCGCCTGGATTTGGGGTGGGGTGAAGAGGAAGGAAAAGAGACAGGTTCAGAATGGGGTGGGGTTTTTTTGGGGGTTTTTGATCAGCTGTTTTGCAAAGGAGTTTACAGCGCTGGAAGAGCTGGGGCGGTGCAGGTGGCACGGGGAGGATGAAGTGCTCCGGAGAGGATGAAGTGGTTCTCGGAGACAGGAATCCCAGCCAGCCCATCTTATCAAGGATCACCCGTGATAAGCTCCCACAAGCACCCCAGGGACCCTTTGGATCGGCCAATGCTCAGCCACAACAGCTCTGTTGAGGAATCCCAAAAATCCCTCTTGAGCTTCACTCTGGGCCTCCTCAAGGGAGACTGGGAGCACTGGGGAGACACTTGGGAGCCAAGTCTGCATTTCCAGAGAGGCACAGCCCACGTTAAGAGGCAGGAAAGAGGAAACCATTAGCACTGGGCTACGAAGGGAAGCTTATAAAAGCTCCCAGTCTCTTGTTTGTGCACATCTGACCCACCCACACTGCAGACTCGGACATGAAATTCCCCTTCCTTCTGCCAGGGAGAGCCAGGATGGGCTCTGGTTCCTGCAAAGCCACCAGGAGATTTGCCAGAGCATCCTGCCTCCCTCAGAGCAGCAGCTGGAAAGGACAGAACCCCCCCAAATCTCTCCAGGCACTAAGGAAGGAAACCCGCGACCCTCCCTTCCCGTCTCGTCCACGAAAAGTGAAGCAAAGGTGGGACTCAGGGACACAGAACCCAAACACAAGGCGAAAAATCAGCAGGAATAACAACCCTGGAGCTTCCCACACAGGGAGCCTGCAGCATCCTGCACGCTTTCACTTATTCATCAGCAAACTCCCCGCCCCCAGCCTGAAATTCCCCCCGGACTCGCGGGCATCGGTGCAGGCACGTGGGCTTTAACGTGACTCCTCCTGGCAGCGTGTCCCTCCTAAGAATTCCCGTGGGATGGTCCAACACTCAGTTGCTAAGCAGAACTTTCCCCCTTTTTTTTTTTTTTCCCCCCCCACTCCAGCCAGAAGGTGGCAAAGCCTCGCTGCAGCTCAGCAGGTGACCCAGGAGAGAAGCCAGGAGGGGCAGGAGGAGGTGCTGTCACCACTCACCGAGTCCCACTCCGACGTACGTCGTCACGCAGTGGTTTTCATTCTCTCCACACTTGACAGGCTTCAGGCAGGCCCAGTTGGAGGAGGCATCCGAGCAGGAAAAGCAGACGAGCGTGTGGGCTGCAAGAGAAAGGCAAACCTCAATTTAGGGGCTGGTGGGAAGATGTCCTCACTTGGAGGTCCCCACCTCTGTGCCACGGGATGTCTCGCATCTGCCCACAGCCACACAGTTTCAGTTTTATCAACCTGCAATGGGGGATTTTTATTTATTTTTTTTTTTTTCTCCTGAAAAAAAAATATTGGCCAAGCGAAGGGTTCAAGCCTCAGAGAGGCATTCCAAGCTCTTATCAGCTAAAGCTGATACAACCACAGCCTGGCACTTTCTGTCACCCCTCTGTTTGCACCAAGAATGTGCTACAGCAGCCAACTTGAAACCAAAATCCAGAGGCGAATTTTTGAGGTTTGGGCTTGTTCAGCTCAGCTACCACAGACATGGTGTCCCTGCTTGGATGAGGGGGGTTGGAACTGGATGATCTTTAAGTGCCTTCCAAGCGAAACCATTCTGCTTTTATGATTCTGTGACACTGATGGGAAATGCTCCAGGTGTGACCACGGGTTCAAACTGTCCCATGACCCAGCTTTAGGTGTCAAGATCAGGCCACGCTTAAGCTGGAGGATGTGGTGGAAATGATTTTTCAGCTGCACAAAGCTCAAGACCTGCAAGACTGGCAGGTCCCCTAAAATTATAGAATCAGGGAATTATTTCAGGAAAAGACCTCCAAGATCTTTGAATCCAACCAATAACTCAGCACTGCCAAATTCACCACTAAACCAAGTCTTTCAGCAACTCAGCTGCACAACTTTTTGAACACTTCCAGGGATGGTGATTCCATCACTGTTCTAAAATTCGACCAGTGAAGAAATTTTTCCTCATTTCCAAACTAAACCTCCTCTGGAGCAACTTGAGGCCATTTATGGCTTATCCTACAGCAGCAGGATGGACGAGCTGGCTCCCATCCCTTATCCCTCACAAAGAGGAATGATTGGAAAACAGCATTTGGGGTGGGAAACGGTTGTGGAGACAGCCTGGACCAGACTCAGCAGGGCCATGGGCACTTTGATCTCTGTATTTTACATACAAGAGCATCACATCCACGCTGCAGTTGCTGACCTACATATGCAGACAGATCAGGTCTGTTCCCAATGTTCCATGGATTCGGAATTTTGGAGCTCCCAGGCAGCCCTTCCACAAGGGCTTTTCCCTTTCTGTGTTTACAGGAGGCAAAACAGAGCAGGGGCTGATTCAGGGTGGGAATTGCGAGGCAGCTCCGTCCCTGCTCTCACCGCCTCCAGCCCCAGCACAAAGGGATTATCAAAGAATCATGGAATGGTTTGGGTTGGAGGGGAGCTTCAGGATCATCCAGCTCCAAACCCCTGCCATGGGCAGGGATGCCTTCCACTATTCTGATTGCTCCAAGCCCCATCCAACCTGGCCTTGGACTTTTCCAGGGATGGAACAGCCACAGCTTCTCTGGGATACTTGTGCCAGGGCCTCCCCACCCTCACAGGGAAGATTTTCTTCCCAATATCCAACCTAAACCTACTCTGTTTCAGTTTGAAGCCATTGCTGATTGTCCCATCCCTGTAAAAAAGTCCCTCTCCAGCTTCCTTGTAGACCCCCTTGGACTATTTTCCTAAGGAAGTGAAGCAGGGGAAGCCCTGGGAGAGTTCCCTGAGGCTCAGCAGTTCCTGACATGGATATTTTGAAGAATTATTTTTTGGACAAATATTGCTCAACATCTGTCCCACTCTGCCACAGGACTGCGCATCTCAAGGTTTTTCTCATTCCTGTTTCCCTCAGGAAAATAAAAGCTTTCTACAAGAAAAATGAGGGGAACAAAATAACAATTGCTCTCAGAGGAATGACTTTTGAGCAGCCACAGCTGAGGAGGGGAAAGAAAACAAAATCTCCGAGAAACAGATTAAAGCAGGTTAGTGGGAGATCCTGAATGTCACAGCAGAGCAGCCAAATCTCTGCTTTGGAGTGGAAGCCAACACCAAACCCCCCAAGCAGGAATTTCCTGGACTGGCTCACGCATCCTCCAAGGATCTTTACTCTGATCTTACAACAAACCCGGGTTACCTGAGCACACCACACAAGCCACAGCACCGGGGATGACAGGGCCACCAGCTGAGTCAAAACCTCCAGGAGAGATTCCTCAGTGGATCTCTGCATTTAGGAGAGGGCGAGGAGGATGGGACCAGCCACTGAGTCACTGCCCCTCGCTCCCCAGCTCCAAGTGGGACCTCGGAGTAAAGCCCAGCTCTGCTCCCAAGTCTCAGGTGACCTATCCCAAACTCTTCACCTCACAACCACCCCAAGGAGGCAACTTGACTCATCCCAGGAATCTTCAGCAATCAGGAATGAAGTGGATTACAGGCTTCCTGTGGGCATCCTGGCGGGACAGATGTCCCCATATGTATTTGCTCACTGCACTGAAGGCACAAAGTGGCGCAATGCTGTTCATTAAAGGTTCCAGGAACAAACACACCAGAAACCTTTGGACATGACATGAAAGTGCTGTTGGGCATGAAATTCTCTGCCACGTGACTCAATCCCTGCTCCTGCCACTGCATCTCCTACCTGTCCCCATATTTTTCATTGTCACACCTACCCATTACCCCTTGCCTTGACAGAAAAAATCCTCCTTCCAGGAGAGGCCGAGTTTAAGAAAGGAAATATTCAGTCACTTTCTGCTCCAAAAAAACACCCACTGCAGAGTTAAGAGAGCACAAACAGAATAAGTGGTTTAAACAAAAGGCACAAGAGGGGTGGCAGAATTAATTTCGTGCAGCTGTAGATGAAGCAGAGTTGGAGTTCAAGGTTACAAGAAAATAAAAAAAGGGGGGAAAAAAAAATCCCAAGACTGAACAATGCAAAAGAAAAGCCTCGTTTGCACCTGTGGAAGAATGTATGTGTTTGATTGCTGCTTGGCTTCTCTGAGGAACAAAGAGCTCCCACAACAGAGCAGGGCATTTGGGGGAATTCCTTCAGATAAGGGGTTGAATAATTTTTGCAAAGGCAGGGAAAAAAACGCCTTTAAAAGCCCACTCTGGAGCTCCGAAGCACCAGGAAAATGCTGTTGCTTCGGCAGCTTTTCCATTCAGCCCCGACGCTGCTTTTCCGTTCTCTTAGGCTAAATCCTTATCAAGATCCACAGGCAAGATCTTTGAGCAGGGAGTAAAGCTCTTCTGTGAAATCCCCCCTGGCTATGCTGGAAGTGTTTGGGGATAAAACCACCTGCAACAAACCTTTCTGCCACGATAAAAACTTACTTTTAAAGCCGAAAGGGTTGTGGTGGGTTTTTTGGGGGGGGGAAGGAATGAAACCCTTCACTGCCTTGGCCTGGCCCGCTCATCCTCCCAGCTGGTACCGAGCACAAGCCAGCACAAGTCTCTGCCCGAGAACTCAGCGCTTCAATTGCCAGTTTCTTCCCGGACCCCGCTGGGAAGGGGGAATACGAAGGGCAGCAAACAGCCAGTTTCATCTCAGCGGTACCCTCAGAAAGCAAGAAGGGACCCTGCTTGCTGAGCAGGGGCTGGGAGAGCTCAGAACTCTCCCATTTGCTCTTTGTTTGGCTTCTCCAAGCAGCGACATATGGGAACAATACGGGAACATGGTTCCGCATGGCCCCAAGGAGTTTGGATAGTGAGGAATGGAGTCGATGGGGAAGGAGGAGATGGCAGGCCCTGCGACTTGGGCAACTTGGCAGTTTAACACACAGCAACAGGAGCCGCGTTCTCCGCGGGTTCGGCGGCAGCCCCCAGGATGCGCCCCACAGCGCATTGTCCCTTAGGGGTCACCGCGCCCCGCACCGGCCGCCGCAGGCGGCCCCGAAGAATGCTCGGAAGGGGCAGAATCACGAGTGGCTCTGCCCTGACTTTGCTCCATTAGCCACTGCCGGGGCTTGGCTGCCTCTCCCCTCCACCTTCCTTCCTCTCGGCTGCATCTCAGCCCATCCCAGCGCCGTTATCCCGGCTGGCTGCGCCGAAAAAGAGGAGCGGAGCCGGCCCTGCTCTTTGTTCGAGCTGCAACTGGGAAAAGCTCCAGGATATCCACCCGCACAGCCGGAGATGCTCACCTATTCATACAGGAGGGGAAACCCCGAAGTTCCTTCTTCAGGAGGACACTGCTGCGAGGCAGGTCTTGGAAAGACACCCCCGCATCCCGCTCCGAACCATAACGCGGCTCAGCGCTGTGCTCCCAACCCCTTTTCAACCTTTATATCCCCTACAAACCTCCAACTTCCACAGCCTACCCTGCCACACGCATCACTCCCCCAACCCCCAATTTGCTCTCTAACGCAGGACTGGCGAGGGACCGGGGGACCTGCGAGGGAGCCGACGCTGGCGGGGGCATCTCTTTCCCTTACCTCTCTCCACGCAGAGCACCGCGGCCAGCACAGCGAGCAAGAGCGCCTTCATGGTGCGGACGATGTGGCCGAAGAGATGCGCAGGGCGGCTGGAGGAGCTCAGGGCTGGCGGCAGGGCCAGGCGCCGGGGGTGGGGAAAGGGCGGCGGCTCCGCCCCGCGGGCCGGGCCCGGCCCCGGCGCCGCCTCCCCCCTCCGCCTCCCCGGCCACGCCTTGTTTCGTTTCCCCGCCGGGGAGAACCGGGGCCGGGAAAGGGGCGCTGAGACGAACGTGTCAGTATGGCAGCGGATGGCCGAGAGGGAACGGAGCCAGCTTTTCCCTAGCCGCGCCCCAAGAGGCTTTTTCCAGCCCCCTTTTGGGTCCTTTCTGTTTCCTTGAAGGAAGAGACAGGAGTAGGGGGTTCTGTGCTGGACCGCACCAAGTCCAGTCTTTCCAACTCAGGTTATTCTGGGATTCCGTGATTCTCTGACTCCCTTTACCCACAGGACCTGCTGGTTTCCTGCCTCCCTTCCCTCCTCCGTGCATCTCCTCTCACAGATCCCCAAAGCACACACACAATCCTCCTCCTCACATTCCAAACCTGTACACACACATTCCCCGTATACACGTCTCCCTGCATGGATCTCCTGCAGGCGAGACTCCCCCGAATACAGAAACTCTCCCTGCATGCAACAGCCCCTCTTCAGGTCCGACCCCTCTGCACGCACAGCCCCCACTCAAGATCCAAGCACATAAGGAACCAACTCCCCCATCTGTTGACCAGAGCCTAAATTGGATTAGACATACAGGATTGGGAAGCTTGAAGAGCCCAGCAGCTGGGGCGGCATGGAACAGCCTGGGCTGCTTGGCAAGATGTGTCTTCAGACTGTAAATAAGTCCCCTGATGTTGGAGTGTCCCAAATTCAGTAGGTCCCATGGAAATAACTAAATCCTCTAGGAAACGAGCTGCAGGAGGGGCAGTGGGGGAGGGCCCCTGTGAAACTGGCTGTCAGGAAAGCCTGGGAATGGAGGATAAGGATGGTGAGCCAGCAGGAAACAAGCAGGCTTGACAAACTCTGTGCCACACATGGGTTTGATTCTGCAGAGTCAGCATTTCTTGGCAAATGCCTCTGTCAGGAGAAATTCTGGCTCCTGTCTTGTTGGAGGCATTCAGAGCACTCTGTTTGGGAACCAAATCCATGTCTGCAGACGCCTGCTTCCCTCTTCTTTCCTGTGGCTCAGTTTTATTTGTCACTGCCAGGTATTTTAGCAGGAACTGACTTCCGAGCAGTTTATGTGGTTTTGTATCTTCCACTGGAACAGGCTGCTGGGACAAACCAAATGCTAAAAAATTGGGAAGTCAGCTTTGTGGTAACTTGAGAAAATGTAATTCAGACACATTTACAAAACCTCTGTTTTGTACATGCCCAGGAAGATTTTGGTTGGATATTGGAAAGGAATTCTTCCCTGTGATGGTGGTGAGGCCCTGGCACAGGTTTCCCAGAGAAGCTGTGGCTGCCCCATCCCTGGAAGTGTCCAAGGCCAGGTTGGACAGGGCTTGGAGCAATCAGTGATAGTGGAAGGCATCCCTGCCTATGGCAGGGGGTTGAAACTGGATAATCTTTAAAGTCTTTTCCAACCCAGATTTGGGATTTTATGATACACTCTCCTCATCCCCAAGAGATCTACAGCTTCCTGGGTTTCTCCCACACTTAAATTTAACATCATCAGCCCCACTTATCCCTGGAGAGGGCCTGTCTGCTGATAAGAAGGAAGAGAGAGGACCTAAGAGGTCACAACCCAGCACGGGATCTGGAGTCATCCCGATACTGCTGGAATGTCTGGGCGGGAACAGCACTAATGACAGGATGCTGCCAAAGGAAGAGGTGAGCAGAGCCACCAGGGACCAGTTTTCCGTGGTGGGAATTACACCAGGTAAGGAAGGAAGCCCTTCTGAGAACAAGATGATCCTTTTGGGTCCCTTCCAACTCAGGATGTTTTAGATTCTGTGGCCTCATCTCCCACCTCCTTCCCCAAGGCTGTTGTGTGGGACAGACCGCAGAGCTCAAGGCAGCAACTCTGCTGGCAGAGATTGCTGTTCTAGCACAGCCCACACTGCCCTGAGTGCTCCAGCCTCTTCTTGCTAGCTTGGAGGTCACTGGAGGACTTTATTGAACCATTGGCTTCACACTGTGAGTGCAAGGCCAAAAAATATTTCTTCACAAAAAGAAGGATGAAAGCAGGAGGGGCAGCAGGAATTTGGCCTGTGCTGGGGAAAGGTGGAGACAGCTACAAAAACGCACTCGAGGGAGAAGGAGAAAAGGAAGTGGCTGGATCAGAGGGCAAACTGGTGCTCGAGTAAATACTTCATGGTTGTGGCACACTGTGGAGGAATGGGTACAGTTTAAATCTGGAAATGATGAGTGTGACACGTCCTTTGATGGTTTGGGGCAGCAGAGATGGTGCAGAAATTAAACCTAGACTAACTAGGCCTGCAAGGGTTTGATTAAAGAGGCACTTGGCGAGTTAAAGCTTGAAAATCAGAGTCAGTAAAAGCTTGCTCAGCTTCTATGGAGCCGAGTGGGATACAGAGAGGTTCCTTCCCCTCCACGCTTCTGTTTCAGCGTTTGTGTGAGGCTTCCTGAGCCTGGTTGTGCACATGAGGTGCCAAAACCCTGGAGGAATTTGCAAATGAAACATTTCCCCTTGTTAGTGGGGTAGAACTGCTCAAACCACTTTCCTCTGATGACACGGGAAGGGGACAGACCTTTTTTTTCAGTCATTGCATCATGCTCTGGAGTTGAGAATTGTTCAGATTTCTTCCAGAGAGGGTTGGAACATCTCTGTGGGGGAGTCCTATCTCACCTTCCAAAATGTGGAGAATCAGTCTGGCAGAGGACTGAGAGGACAGGAACCCAGGATCTCCATCCTTGCTGCTTCCTCTCATCCCCAAAATTCTTCTTTTTGTCCAGAGCACTTTGCTGCAACATAGTCTGGGCATGAAGGTCCTCCTTGCCCAGGTGCTGGCACAGCCCCTGACACTCCATGGAATGCTGGAGCTGGAATCACCATCTCCCATTCCATGAGAGGAATGATAGATTTGTCTTTACAAACAAGCTGTGGGTCTGCTAGTAGATAAAACCAGCACTGAGAGATAAAAGAAACAATGGGAAGGATTCCACTGATTGAGGACAGAAAAAAAAAAGATATCTGCATTTACAAACAAACTGTAGGTTTGAAATTGGGTGTTGAAAGATGAAAGAAGCACTGGGGGAAAAGCACAGTTTCATAAGAACTAAAAATTAAAAGGAAGGGTTATACATTAGAGGGGAATCTTGGGTATCAGGTGTTCTGGAAAGTCTGCACCTCTCAGGTACCTCAGCCAAGGGGGACAGAAAGAGGGAAATGCAGCCGGGAAATTGGGATAAAAAAAGAGGCTGCATCCTCCAATAATTTGATAGACCCCAGGGGAATGCCCCATGGCCTCTCCCTTTATTCAAATAAAGTAAAAGGACTCCTCTGTCTCCTTTTTGGACATAAACCTCTGGTGTTTGTGGATTAATTTTCCTGACACCTGGAATTCTGCTCACACCATCCTCCTGCACCTGGCTGAATGAGAGGCCCAACTCCATATCCCAGCCCTTCCTCACCATCCCACCCTGGATGTTACTCCTCCTGAAGTCCCTCCTGATCTCTCTGCATCAAAGTTGTCCAGAACACCCTCAGGATCACATTTGGAGCATCCAAGGATGCTCTGGACATAGATTTTCTGACCAAGCTGCAAGTTATTCTTTGCTGTCTATGGTCCCAAGCAGGTCACTGTCCGCTACCACCTCTGCTGCATCCTTTGGGGAAACACCTGGGATTTCTCTCAGGTAGCTACTGAGATTCCTGACAATTCCTGAAATAAAGGTACTCAACCAGATCTTTGGGTCACGCCATTTATGATATTTTTTATAGATAAAGGAATAAAACCTTCTTCTGCCCCCTCCAACCACAGCCTGCAGTCAGTGTCTGGCTGTCAGATTGATGAACTTCCACTTCTGGCTGACATCCACATTTCCTTTTCCCTTCTCTCCCCAAGCCTAAGGTGAAAGTGGGTTGCTGGCTGGTGTTGGTGTTGTCACACTTCCTCCTTCCAAAGTCTGTGTGACTCACCCTCAGCCGTGCTTGTTTTAGGCTTTTGACAGGAAAACAACCATGGCTTTTTTGGTTTGGAAGACAGGTGTCTGCTAGGGAGGGCAGGAGCCTCCCTTGGAATGAAAAGTGTAAAGCCCCTCCTGAATTATTATAATTTTGAAATTATGGGGCTCTCAGGCAAAGATACTGGGATAGGAATGTTCTTTACTAATGTGTGTAACAAGGCAAACAAACAATAACTATGGCACTAATAACAGAACAGAACCAGGGACTCCAAGAAGAAGAGGAAAGAAGAAAAAGAAGAAGGAAAAGAAGAAGGAAAAGAAGAAGGAAAAGGAAAAGGAAAAAAGGAAAAGGAAAAGGAAAAAAGGGAAAGGAAAAGGAAAAGGAAAAAGCTCTGTCTTGGTTACGGTGAATTCCTTTCCCCTGAGTGTGTGAAGCTCCAAAGCCCAAGAAGCAGCTGCCCTCGCCCTCCCTTTTACCTGCCCCGCTTCCCCCTGGGCCCAGCCAAAGTCTTTGTCTTCTCAAGCACCCAATAAATAGCAGCAGTCAGGTTTCCGAAACTAATTGTGAAAAAATTCTATAGGTGAGAAGGAACAAAAGGAAGGACACCTAATCTCTAACGCTCTTTAAGAAGGGCTTGTTTTCCCGGGCAAAAACTTTAATTTCCCTGAGCAGTCTCAGCTGAACCCTCCTCAGACTGTGCCCATGGCTCCAGGAACGCGCTTTAAGCTCAAGCCTAACCCTTTAGGCCCCACTCTCCAGCCGTGTCCTGGATGGACCTTGGCCGTGTGCTGTGGTTTGTCTCCATCTGTTTCTGGCCTCAGGGTGTGACTTTAGGGTTGGAATTGCTGATCCTTTTGCTCTTCCAACTCAGGATATTCCATGATTCTCCTCTCCAATGCTAATCCTTAACTACAGGCTGTCTATCCCTGTCTGCGGGCCTAATTCCATCTCCTGGGTGAATTCTGGACTAGTTTTATCCCAGTCCTGGCCTTTTCTGTGCCATCAGAGGTTCTGGACCACCTGCAAAATTTCCTGGGCACCTCCTCTCCCGCAACAGGGGCCTCATTTTCGGGTTTTTTTGGGGCAGGGAAGAGGCCTTTCAGTCCTTTCCCTTATTCCTTCCACCAAAAAAATGCAGTTTTCTATGGACAAGGAATTCAGGCTCCAAAGAGGCACCCCAAAAAATGCTGAAGCTGTAGGCAAGGTGACAGACTCATGGAGGTTTGTAATGGAAATGTTAAACTTGGTGTAAAAACCATAGGAATGGGAATGTGCAGGTGTGGAAGGAGCAGGAGAGCCAGGAGAGCAAGGGGTAAAAGGAAAGGCATTTGCTGATTGCCATGGAGCACCATGCCTGTGTTCATTCAAAAGCAGAGAGAGAACAAGCTGACCTTGGATAGGAAATTCCAGAGGACTAAGAGCAGGATGGGAGCCATAAAACACACAGATAAAGTAAACAAAAGGGCTGGAATATTCAGGAGCTTCACCTAAAAGGGGAAAAACGAAAGAGAAAGCAAGCAAAGACAGCATTCTCCCTCCAAAAGCTGTAAAAAACCAGTCCAAAACTGGGTTTTTTTTTTTGCTCTGCCTTTCACCTTTTACCTTCACCTTGTGCTCAACATTAAAGGCACGAGGAGAATTGCAGGGCTTTAATCTTCTGGCTGCTGGTGGCACAGAAGTGACACGGGCCAGATGATCTGGGCACACCCACATTGGCACTTGTGATCCAATTAAATCCATACGGAGGAACGTGAAAAACAAAATCCACTATCTCCAAGATTTTTATGTTATCAAACCGCTGTCTTCTCCCCAAAGATCTCGCAGGGAGGTTTTTTTCCCCCTCCAGTTTCCTGTGACTGCAGAAGGGAGTTTCTCATTCCCAGGAGCGGGGGTCTGCTCATTGTCTAATTGCTGATTAACATCTAATTCTGCAAACTGGAGCTGCAGGCAGGTCCCAGGTGAGCTGTTCTGAGCACTGGGCGCAGAGCCAGGGCCCGTTCCTGCCTTTCCTGGACCAAGGAAAATTGCACCCCTGGCACCCCCAATTCTCTGTGTGGAATTTAAGGACTTGCCTGAGTAAGGAATCAGCTGGAAAACAGGAAACCCGTCATTCCTATGCAGATTTCTCTCCATCTTCTGTCTCAGCACTGCTTTAATGTTGACTGAAATCCTGGGACCCCTGGGGCTGAACATCCTTCAGAGTGAAAGTTCTTACACGGAAGTTCATTCCGCATCAGTGGAAGAGCTTTGGGTCACTTCTGCTGTTCAATCTTTGTCTTGGAGCCATCTGATCTCGTGGAAGGTGTCCCTGCTCCTGGCCAGAATGCTTGGAACAAGATCTTTCAGGTCCTTTTCTGTTGCAGTGAGGGTGGCTGCAACAAACCTTTTGGTCCCCTGACTTGAAGGGCAGAGGGTGGGGAAAGTGAATAGGGACGGGCACGATTGTGTGACCCGAAAAGTAAAGATCTTGAATAAGCAAAATAACACAGGCATAATCCAAACAGCATTTGGGGATGCACAGCGAAGGCCAGAGACATCAGATTACAGTAATTTATATAAACTAAGATTGGGGTGGAGTCTGAGGGCAAGGAGTGAATAACAGCTAGGGATTACAAATATGTAAAACAATGCAGCAAAATATAGCCAATTGTAACAGAGAAACGATGGAACCTTCTAGTGTTATTAACATGTAACTTCTCAGGAGGTTTTCTGGGTGGTATTTTACTCGCCACCACTACGAGGATTTTTTCCCACAGCCTTCATCGACCCCAAGACAAAATATTGCATGATTCTGTGATGAAGCAAAGCCAACCCTGAACACCCCAATTCTGCTCTGGTGGAGGGAACCAGCTCCACGTGGGAATGACAGAAAGGTGACAGAGAGAAGCAGGAATGGGAATAATCGGGAATTACTTCATTGTCCAGCCCCAGTGGAGGCACGAAGGAGATGCTGAGACCAGAGTTTTTCCATGCTTTGATGAATCCTAATTATGGTACTAAAGCTGCTGCTTCTGGGGGGAGTTTTCCAGTTCTTCACCCTACTTTAGATGCCAGAAGTTCCTTCTGATCCTATCTAAAATCCTCTTTGCTACTATGTGAACCCCAGCACAAAAAGTGTGAAGAACAAAGCAGGCCGAGCCTTCCATTTGGAGGATCTGGAAGGTTCTCATCCCATCACACACCAGTTTACATTTCCCAGTGCAATGTGTAGTGCAGAATTCCAACAAGGCTTTGTTTCACATTTTTTCCCAAAGTTTGACACGTGTTAAGCTTGTGATCCAGCACATCTTCTTTTCCTGCCAGATTGCTGCAAGGGAGATTCCCTCATCCCATATTTGTGCCACGTTAACTGGGGATCTTTGTGCTTGTCCTTCCTACATTACACCCTCTTTTCTCAGCCTACCACTTAAATTTACTGGAATCACCCAGAATTCTCCATTTGAAGATTCTCTCAGCCCATCACCCATGAGCTCAGTGAATTTATTGTCTAATACATCATCCAAACCAGCAATTAAAACTTTGCATCATCCCAGAGCCAAGAGGAGCCTTTTAATGGATCGTTCTGGCCTGACAGCAAATTGTTGGCTGTGATTTGCTCATGATTTCAGCCTGACTGGGTTTTCTTGGTTTTGCTTCTGAGCCCATCACCTGACATCATGCCAAAACCTTTATTAAGGCTGAGCTGTGTGACAGGTACCACTTTTACCCTCACAGATTTTGTTATCTTGTCACAGGGAGGGATATCACCCACCTGTCACAAAATTATTGCCGATCATCCCTGCCTTCTGGAAAGGCTTTGGTTGTGGCACTCAGTGCTCTGGTCTGGTTGACAAGGCGAGAATTAGTCACAGGTTGGACTCGATGATTTTGGAGGTCTTTTCCAACCTAAATGAATCTGTGATTTGTTGTCTCCCAAAACAACCAGATTTCCCTGTTGCAAAGGAACAGGAGCAGGAGGAACAGGCTGGGTTTGGTAGCTGTGATGGATTTCTTTTCCCGATTTTCCTGGACACCACTTTGGCTGACAACCCTCACTGATTTGCATACTTTTGTTGAAAACACTAATTTTATTCACTTTTGATGTGTTAATTAGTTCATCTCATTAATATCTGTGGCAGCAAAATGGTTCTTGCTCTTGTGTTTGATGTGGTCCTGTCTCCACACCTGTTTTCCCTCTTACTCCACACGTGGAAGCACAAACACAACTCCTGACTCTGCAAGTGCGACTCAGAGTTGTGGGATTGGAAAAACAAATCCTACACTGAAGCTCCAAGAATCACCTGGAATTCTTCTCCCAGACAGCTCAGCCTGGAGACACCCACACCTCACACTGGAAAAGGGAAATGGGACTGATTCAATCCATGGGGACAAAAGGAAATGAAGGCTTTGCCTAAAGCTGAGGCACAGAAGCCTTGATCTTCTACCTGCACATTCCTCCAGCCCAGGGAAGGGGGGAACCAGTGTGGAAAAGTAGCTGTGACCTCATAATCAACCCATTCCTCACCTCCAATCAAGAAGCAGAGTTTTAAATTGTCCCTCTTCCTTCTTTATTTGAAAGAGTTCCAGCGATTTTCCACTCGGAGGATCAGCACTGACAAAGTCCATCCAGAATTCCCACCCCCAGATTTACTTTTCCATGACCTTCAGCTCCCACAACCAGGGGCTTTCAGTGCAGGAACTAGGTGACAACAAGGAAATCCCCTTAAACACAATCCCTTCACCTCCAAAGAATCAGTCGGGATAATCCGGGTTAATTCAGCTGCTTTGGGGTCCAGAAATTTCAGGAAAATAAAGGGATCCTCTAAATTTGTGGACAGTTCTAGGAAACCACTCTCCCTTGGCCTTTCAGCAGCACTTAAACTGCTGCAGTGAGAAGTGGGGGAAGAGCTGGGAGTAAGGATCTGCAAAAGATCTGGGTTGGGTTTGTTCTGCCTCCTGTACCGTGTCCATTCTGATTACCCACACCCTCACTGGACTTATCTCAGCCCTCCACTTGTTCCTTCCTCTCCAGATGGTCTCTCCCACCAAGTTTTCGTTTTCTCATGTCCAGTGAAACTGTTTGAGATATAAATTGCTCCTTCGACTTCCTCTTTCTCCTGCCAATATGACAGGTGGTAAAACAGTAACAGCTTTGGCCTAGAGCCCAACTTTCTTGGAGTTTTTTTAAAACCACATGAGGAAGAAACTGTGCAGGGTATGGAGGACTTGCTCCTGGAAGATTTCTCCTGGAGGACTTGCTCCTGGAATTGGGATGCAGCACAGGCACCACACAGCCCTACTGCTGCCTGCCCTGAGCAGCTGGACATCTCTTCCTTCATTTTGGTTTAAAAACTTGTTCTTCCCCTTCTCCATCCTATTTTTCCTTCCCTTTTGAGGTTGTCTTTGTCGAGAGAAAATTAACAGCAGGTTCTGCTGTTACTTTTTGACATCTGCCATCTCCAGGCACAGCTCACCAATCTGCTCAGCGGGGTGTCAGTGTCCTCTTGTCCATGCCCACCACTGTGGTGCCAGCTTTTTCATTCCCTTCATTTCCCCTCCATCCGTTAAACAAAATATTTCAAACCGGTCACCAGATCCAGAACTCACAGCACAAAACATGAAGCTGATGTGGAATCTTTCATCCTCCTGGAAAACCAGTGGCTCTGAAACCCAGGCAGCATGAAATTCCTCAAAAACCCACATCCTTCCACATGTGCAACCAAAACCCAGCAGAGTCCCAGGGCAACGCTTCAGAAAAAGCAAAGATCTCATTTAACCATCAAACACAACAAAAAACCCAACACCCTTCAATTGTTTGGACCAGCTCTGGTTTCTCCCAGGACACAGCTGAGCTAGGGATGCTGCCAGCTTTTCCCTTTCTTTTCTTTTTTTTTTTTTTTTTTTTTTTTTTCCAGTGTGATTTCCAGGAATGGGAGCTTGCAGCCGGGGCTGTGACCCAAGAAGCTCTCAGCTGTTTGTGTGAGTCCCTGGCTGGCTGCCTTTCTTCTTCTCTGTGACACCCCCAGGCCTCTTACAGAGCTTTTCTGTCTCCCCTCAGCTGCAGCTCCAGCGGGGAGAGGAGGGAGCAGAGAGCGTGGAGGGCAAAACCAAACAAAGCTCAACACAATCGATGTTTTTTTTTTCTGCCAGGAATGTGGGTCTGTAGGAAGCCTCTCACAATCTCCGAATGGCAGGGATTGGCTACAGCTGTGTGAGGTTGTTTTGGCCCTGGATAAAAAAGAGGGGAATTGATATGGGGGATGTCTTTTCCAGCTGGATGAGGTCCATGAGGAGGCAGAGTGAGAGCAACTCCCAGCTCAGCAGGCTGCCCCCATTCCTCCCCTTATCCCTCCCACTTTCTCACTGCTTTTCCTCTCTCAGACATTTATTCCCCTCGTTGCCTTTCCCCCTTTTCTCTGATGGGAGCAGCTCATTTCAAAATGGGAATGGGAGGAAAGAGCCAGAAATTGCTCCCCACTGAAGCTGGAGAAATGTCCACAACACTGGGAGAAACGTCCACAACACTGCCACAAATCAGCTTTACTTCCAGCTGCTTGTTTATAAACAGATGTTTGATAACCAGACTCACTGTGAACAAATTCACTGATCATCCACTGTGCTGACACAACTGTGGAGCCATTCCCTGTGTTTCAGGCAGGGTGGGATGTTATTCCTCACAGAGCTTTGAAAGTAAGAGACAAAACTATGCCTTCAAGGATCTCCTTGGAGCAATAATGATTTGAAGCTTGAACATGTCAAAAAGGCCATTTTCTATATGTTTTCTTAGGTGATTTGGATGTCTGGGGACACTTTGGATTCAAGTATGCTCAGGAAATCAATGGGAGTTCAGCACCTGACTTAGCCAGGCTCTCTCAAAAATCCCAGGGGAAGCTCAACCACAAAACACAAATCTTTGAGAGTGGAAATTATCCCAGAACAACACTTTTATTTCAGCCGTCACGGGGAGCTCTTCCAAACCCATCACAATCCGTATGCAAAGATGTAAGTGACGCTGGCCAGGAGACCCAGGGACATCACTCCATGGCTGCTTTGCCTGCTGCTGACTCCATTCACGTTGCACAGGGGTTTCTCACAGCAGGAAACATTCTGGGAGCTCTGGATTTGTTGCTGACCTGTTGCCGGGCACGTTGGAGAACACATCTTGGAGATGACGTATTTAGGCTTGTTGGGTTCTAGTGCAGGAAAAAAAGTTGGGGGGAGAAAAGAGAAAAAAGAGGATGAAAAATCATTGTTTAAATATTTTCGTGGCTAAAATTTTTTTGGTGAGTAAAGGAAGGCCGGGCTCTAATCCTCAAGGCAAATTTAATTGAATTAATTATAGAATCATGGAGTGGTTTGGGTTGGAAGGTACCTTAAAAATCATCCATGGGCAGGGACATCTCCTATCAGACCAAGTTGCTCCCATCCAGCCTGGCCTTGGACATTCCCAGGGATGGGGCAGCCACACTCTCTTAGAGTCCTAGAACTGTCAAGGTTGGAAAAGGCCTTTAAAATCATCAAGTCCAACCAGGACTTCTCTGGGCTCCGTGTTTTTAGGTTTTGTCAATCCTAACGTGGAATTAGCACCTGTGGCTTTCAGTTCCAACTGTCTGAAGTGATGCTCAGGTTAAGTCATTCCCACCAGGATGGTTTTTCCCACAACATAAACACAAGGGGAATGTTCTGCATGACCCGAGATTTGGGATAAGAGCACATGGAGGTCTTTGAGGGCACAGAGCCCCCAGGACACACCCGAAGGATTGTGCTTGGCACAGGGAGTCAGCCACGGTGAGGTTTGGCCAAGACACTTCTCAAAACAGTTCTGTGAGTGAAACACGCACAGCTGCAGGTGTGAATCCACTCCCTGGTGCTGCTCTGTGTGTCCTCATCATTTCCCCAGTTTCCAGCAGGAATGTCAAGTGTGTCTGGACACTGCAGTAGGGAGCCACAGTAAGTCAGTGTCTCCTAAAAGTTGGTCGTCAAGGCCTGTTGTTCCTGTGCTGGGATGAAATCCCATTCCTGGGACTGCTCTCCTACAAAACAAACAAGGTGCTGTTCCCAAACCTACTTGTCCCGACGTCCTTCCGGACGGTCACGCAGTGTTTGTCCTCCTTGGCACACATGGAAATGGTCAAACAGTCCTTGTTGGACTCCTGTTCTTGGCAGGTGTAGCACATGAATGGATAAACTGGGGGGTGGGAAAAAAATGGGGAAAAGCACATTACAAAAACCACAAAAGCTCCAGTGCAGAGATCTCCATTTCCCTCGTTACAGCCTCTGTGGATTGTTTTTGTGGGAATGACCAGTGACTTTATCTCCTGACCTGTGGCAGCAGCTCTAAATCCCTCTCTGTCTCCTCTGTCTCAGGCTGCGAAGTGTTATCGATCTGTTTGCAATCCCTGGGAGCAGGAGATGTGAGTGGAATTCAAGGATTTGGGGGCTTTTATGAAGGAGATTATTGCTGAGCCATAGTGGCTCAGTCCTGACGGCTCTCAGCCACGGGAATTGCCAATTACTGCTCAGGGTTTCTCCTGGGCAGGGCTTGGCAGGGAGAATTTAAACATGCCTGCAGCATTTCGAGGAGGTGGACAATGCCCTGTGTCCTACTTCTCTTTCATCTGGCTCAGAGACTGCTGTCACATCTCTTTTTTTGTGCTTGAGCATCACTGAACCAGCCTAACCTCAGTTCTAGGAAGTCTGGTGAGAGCCCTCAGGTGTTTTGTCAGACTCCTGTTTTTAGCATAAAATCGGGAATGAATGGAAAACCTTAACCAAAAGTTTGGTTTAAGGGCTAAAGGCAGATTTGGTGAGAGAATTCCTACATGTGCAACAGTGGCAGATGATTGGCAGGAAGGTCACACAGCGATGAGTTGTGTTTCCTGCCAAGAACATCTGTGCCTGCCCTCAAAACAAGAATGTGGTAGGCCAGACCACAAGGAAAAAGAGCAAAAACAGAGTCTGGGTGATAGAACACCCCAAAATATGTGCCGAGCACTCCCCAGCCAGGCAGAGTGAAAGGTTTTATAGTGGTAGTTGAGTTCAGAGCTCGTGAAATCACCTAGAGCGAAGTGTGGGGTTTTGTGACTGAGTTCCTTTAAAAACAAAGCTGGTTTTTGGAAGGAAACAAAGCCAAACGCTAGCTGTGTTCCTGTTAAGTCTGGGGCCAGTCTGTCACTTTGGAAAGGGCAGGAGCAACTAAAGGACACGTCCCTGTGAGAGCACTTTTGCCCGATAAGAAGTTGGCAGTGAGAAAGTGGGAGGACGGCAGAGGTCACACCATGAAATGAGAAGTTTCTGATAGAAAGGAAGGAAAAAGTCGTCATCACTGTTGATCCTGTGCAGCCTTTTTTGCTTCATTCACCTCCACAAGAAGTTGAATTTTCATGTACAGAGTAAAGGAAGTTCAAGGATGTTTTAAGGAATTTTTGGCACAGCCTTGAATGTCGTTCTTCTCAAGCAAGCCCAGGAAACACGAGCTGCTGAAAACTCCAGGGGATGGGTGCAAAGTCAGGCATGAAAACACCCTCAGAGGATTCCCAGGGATTAATGGTCAAACCAACTGGAGCAATGGAAGGAATTCTTCCCTGTGAGGGTGGAGAGGCCCTGGCATAGGTTGCTCAGAGAAGCTGTGGCTGCCCCATCCCTGGAAGTGTCCAAGGCCAGGCTGGATGGGGCTTGGAGCAACCTGGGACAGTGGGAAGTGTCCCTGCCTGTGGCAAAGGTTGGAATGAGAAGATCCTGAAGGTCCCTTTCAACCCAAACCATTCCACAATCCTGTGATTTTAAGTGATTTTGACAGATGGACGCAGTAAAATAGTGAAAAAAGAAGAGTGGATGCAATTAAACAAAGGGAGATAAATTACAACAGATAAAACTTAGACACTTAAATGTAGGGTGACAAACAACTGGTTCGGTCACAACTGAGACCCACAGTGACAACAGCAGGAGTCAACAGTGTCACACAGTGCCAGCCATGGAAACATGCGTCACCCAAGGGGACACGGGCAGAAATGTCATGTGCAAGATAATACAAAGTGGCCTTTCCACCCTGGCAAGGCCTCAGCTGGAGCCCTGGTGCCCAAATCTCTGTGCAGCACTTCCAAAACTATGCAGAGCATTTGGAGAAGGACCAGAGGAGAGGGAGGAGAAAAGGTCAGAGACGTTGTCAAAAAGGTTTGGAAGGGTTTCGTTTGTTTGTTGAAAATGAGAATATGCTGAGGGAAGTCGCGGGAATCTTCTTCATGCAGGAAGAATGAAGCAGGAAAGAAAGTAATAAAATATTTTATGTGTCCCGTGCTGGAAATAAGGGAGAACAGTACAAAAACAGATGCTGAGAGATATTAAAACTAAATTCCTAAAGGAATGAGAGTCTTTGAGCAGTTCCAGGCTGTGGAATCTTGCCTGTTGGAAACTTTCAGGGACACCTTAAGCAAATACCTGCCTAATCTTGTCAAACATTGCAGCAGGGACTTGATCTTAGAGGTCTTTTCCACCCTTAGTGTTATTCTATGAAGAGGATCAAGACCTTTTATGATTTTTGCTGGGCACAAAATATCCATAAGAGTGAGTTTATGGATGGAAAAGGCAAAAGACCCTTTTTGGTTGGCTGAGAGATCAGGAGTTTTGACCAAAATTTGCTCGTTTGGTCTTAGATGAGACCCAGGATACCTGAGAAGGATCAAATGCCAGTTTCCACATTTTCCTTTGTCCCAGTTTTAGGCCAGAAATCTGCAATCTCTTATTCTGGATCCAGGCTGGGCCACAGAAAGGTGCTATGTAAAAAGCCTGTCCTTAAATCCAGTTTGGATCCAGTTGGCAGCTGGGAATCTGCTGCCAATATCAAATGTCACCAGTAAGGAATCCCACCATGAACCTGTGATCTTGGATCTCTTTGAGCTTTCCAATTCATCCTGGGTCACACAGAGAACGTTGCCTTTGAAAATTCTCCTCTCCTGTCCATGTTACGTTGCTTCAATCAGGAATTGTGGGTACTAAATCCATTTTTTTTTTTTTTTAAGGATCGAACGGTCATTTTCCCCCACCCAAAAGTGGCCGAAGGTCCTGCTCTTCCAGGCAGGCTGGAGAACCATTCCAAAGGAGGTAGGAGGAGGGGGTTGATACATCACTGATAATTGATTAATTAGATGCCTCTTTCTCAACCAGATTCGTATCATGGTTTCTGGGAAACCGTCAGGTGTGGGGGAAATTTTGGCACTCTGGTCATCATTCCCACGTGCCAGGAGCAGTGGAGCAACATGAGTGTCTCACTCCCAGAAGGAGGACAACACTCAGCCTTCCCTTTGCGAGCGGGATGCCTTTAACATGAAAGGTTCTTTCACCTCTGCCGCTGATTTAATCTACAGAAGTTCCCAGTGTTGCATTTTCTAGGAAGGTACGTGGCAAACCACTACAAGGAAGGAAGCAGCAGGACGGAAAAAGCCTCTAAAATACTCAAAATCTGAAATTATTAAGGAAAAACCCTATTTTGCTATGCTTTCTATCCACTTCCAGCTTGCCTCCTTTTGGTAGATCCCAAAGACCACGGTGTGGATTCAACCTGGCATCCAGCACCACCAGAGCTCTAGCACTGGAAAGAAGAGTCAATTCATCAGATTCTTATTTCTGCATCAAATCACCAACTGAGGTGCAAAAGGACATCGGTGACACCATCACCTCACTGCAAAGCTGGTGACAGCCCCCTAGAGTTTCGCCACGTGGAAAATTGCCACCGTCTTCCCTCCAATCCTTAAGCAGGAGCAGCACGAGAGGCTCACCTTGTTCCACGCAGAAGATCGCAGCCAGCAAGGTGACAAGAGGAGTCCTCATCTCCAGCAGATCCTCCCAGCAGGACTGGGAAGCTGTTTGGAGGGCAGGTTTTATACCCCAGCCCAACGGCAGCAGTTTTACAGGTTCCCGACGGCTCCGCGGGTGGACGTGAAATCAACCCGAGGGTGTGGAATGTTCATGTGGGAGTTTTCCGCGCCGGAGCCCTCGGAACGGGCTGGCATCTTGGGAAAAAGCGCTTTCAGCCACGCATTTCTTGCTCTTCCAGTCATGTGAGTGATGGGAAGCCGGGATCTGCTCTCTCCTGCTCTGCATTTCTTCCTTTCCTTCCTTCCAGAGCCGCTGCTGTGATGAAAGCAGAGCCTGGAGGTATGGAGAGGTTGTTCCTAGGAATTAATTTTTTCAGTCCTTTTGCATAGACAGCACGTGATGTTGCAGGGTTTCATTTGCTTTAATTATTCAACAGCACTAGAGTCAGCCTCTGAGCTGGCCTAAGCTGGTTTACCTCAAAATCAGTGTGTTTTACACTAAATTAAATTAGCTAATGGTTCGTTAAACAGAAGATTTTCCTCAAATTTGCACGTCAGTCTTCATTTCTTTATCAATTTTCCTCTGGTTAATCCCTCTGCTTGCTCTTTTTCCTGCTTGTAATCCTCATATACCTTGTACAATTTTGATTTAATGAAGTTTTGCTGCTATCCAGGGATTCTTTAGAGGAGCTGCTTTTCTCCACGCCCAACAGTTTCTCGAAATCAGGCCTCCATTTCCAAGCCCACAAATTGGCACCCTGGAATTGCAGCTCTGCTCTGGAAAGAGCTGTGTCTCAAAGCATCATTTTTTCAATCTCTCCTCCTAAATCAATCCTTTTTCTTTTATTCCTCTGTGCTGTTCCTTTCCTCTGAATTCCTTAAAATCTGTTCGTGACAGTCTGGGATAGAGACCCTCGTTCAAGATGCATCTTGTAAGAGCTCGAGCTGCCAAGTCTGCAGAGCTTCTTCAAAAACAAAAATTAGTCCCGGACAGCAGAAAGAAAATATTGTCAAACCCCACTTTTTCTGGCAATTATGGAATAGCTTAACTGGCAATTCCCTGCATGTAGCCATCAGCAGGGTATTTTTGTCTGTTTCTAACATGAATCATTCCAACTCTGGATGATTTCCTGATCCATGTGATTGTCTGACACTTTCTTTCAGGTCCTCCTGCCCCCAGAATGACGTCATGAGGTGGTGAATTCCAGAGTTGTCCAAGCCCAAACAGACATTCCCTGGGTTTTGGAGGTTGGTGAGGTCAGCAGGGATGATCAAATTGAGCCTTGTGCTTCACACACAGGCCAACTTGGTCCTTCGCCCCAGTGTTTTATAAACAGGTTTTGCTCCCTCATTAGTGGGTGTGGCTTCTTGCTGGCATTTTGCAACGAGGGTGAAAGAAAAGAACCAAATTTTTTTTCCTTATTTTTGGTCTTATTTATCCCTTATTATAGACTTGTTGCGTTTATTCCTTTTCCACTTCCATATCCCTGCTCCTGTTGATTTCCATAAAATCATAGATTGTGTTGGTAGGAGGGGACCTTAAAAATCACTTTGGCCCAACCTCATGACATGGGCAGGGACACCTTCCACTATCCTAGGTTGCTCCAAGCCCCATCCAACCTGGATTTGTTGGCTTTTCCAACATCCATTTTATTCCCACATGAATCTTCTGGGAATAGGATCAGCGCAAGTCTGACTTTGACTTTGACTTTGAAGGACCAGTGAGGCTAAAACATTCCCAGTACATCCAACAAATATGTAAAAAAGAGATAATTTGGGTGGGAAATGGGATTTTCTGTATTTTCTGGGATCTGTCTGTAGGACACGAATATCTTCCTTAGCACCGTGGTTCTAAGGTACCTTGGAATGCTCGAACATTCCCTTTTCCCAGTGCATGGAGAGCATGGAAAAGAGATTTATTTCCCAATAGGGCAGATGACAAAACTCAAAAGCACTCAGAGGCATCACTCAAGGATCCAGCACAGGGAGGGTGTCTCCTGCAGTGCAGGATCACAGCCTGGAGGAGGACCTGGAGCAGGACAAGCCTTGGACTTGGGACACCAAGTGAAGAGTAAGATTGAGGAAGACTGGGGGGGGAAAAAAAATATCCCTAAGTAAGCTGAGTCACCTCTCTGCAGTAATCTTATTATCCATACAGGAAAATTGAAGTGGATCAAATTGGAGCCATGAGTTGGCAATGGACTCAAATTGGAGCCATGGGTTGGCTCCGTGACAAGAAAGGAGCAGCCAGCTTTGGGAAGAGGGTTGCTGTTGTCCCTTTCCATGGCTTCCAGAAGATTTTTAGACCCAGTGCGGGTGTTGTTTTGATCTCTTGCGTCCATCCTGTCTCTTGCCTTGGTGCTGAAGGGTATGTGTTGGATCTGGGCAAATAAACAGGGAAAAGGGGGAGTAATTTCATGTTGTGAGGGAAAAGGCAGGAAAATTATTCAAAGAGAGCAGAAGGCATCACAGATCCTTCAAAACCAATGGTGGGAAAGCCCCGAGAGAGGGAAAAGAAGGACTAAAGTTAAAGCACCTTCTGCAGATTCCTCATTTAGGCAGGGAAAAGCCTCCTTGGCTGATCCAGGTCTTGGTGCAGTGACTCAGAGCTCTGAAAAATGAGTTTTATATAATCCACAGGGAGAGGGAGGTAGTTACCTCCCAGGATCAACCCTGGCTACTGTAATGAGACTCCCATCTCCTTCCCAAAAGCCTTCCAGGCATCACAGATGTCTCTGCTCATGGAGCAGCTCAAGGTTCCCATGTGAGGAGTGTGCAGGCATGGGAGGATCAGAAACCCGAGGTGATGGAAGGATTTGGAGTTTGGGAGCAGCACCTGCGTGGGAGGTGTCAATCAGGATTCCTCAGGAAGGCTGGCAGAGTCTCCTCTTACACAACATGCCAAGGGGAAGGTTCACCATGGGAGCTCTCTTGTTTTTAGGGCCTCTTGTGTCTCAGGGAAGTTGCTGTTCCCACCTCCAGATAAGGGCTTTGGGATGTGGGTCAGCTTTGGAGCACATGGATGCGTTTTGTTGGGCACCAGGGAAAAACGTATGGGATCAGGGGAAATGGGCAAGAAGGAACCAGCCAGGATGGAGCTGCTTCCTTAGGGATGGCGCTTCTGGATTCCCAGAGCTGTTTATAACCTCCATGCAACAGCCACAACCAGGGCATGAAACCCTGCAGGGGTATCCCACATGCTTCCATCCCCTTTGCCATGCCAGGATCCTTCCCATCCCAAAACAGAGGCACCTGCCAAGTTCAGGTAGCTCAAGACATGACCTTAATTTTAAACCTGGCTGCCAAGGGCAGGTCTGGACTCCCAAGCTCTGCAGAGCAAGACCTGAGGCCATACCAGTCTCATCTTGGCCTTTCCCTGTGCCAGCCATTATCCCTGAGGAATCCTAAAGCTGTGGATAGCGCAGGATGAAGATTATTCCAAATAGTTCAGTTGTCAGCACATTAGGAGCGGGGTGTGGGGCAGAATAGGGCCAGCCAAGGTCACAGAATTGGCTTATTTGAGGTTTTTGGATCTGTGTCACTTGCATATCCCTAAATTTGGCAGGAAGGGATGCAGGGTGAGGAGAATAAATCCATCAGATGAATGGAGCCAGCTCAGCTGGGATAGGCATTAAAATCCGTGGGGAGAATGGAGACACTCATGTCCAAAAATCAAAGTAGCCTTGGCCAGCCTTGCATTTACACCTAGGAGGAAACAATGAGTTGAGGCAAGGAAGTAGAGCTTGGATGGAAAAACCCAGAGTAAGACTGGAGGAAGAAGCCAACGAGGAAATCTAGGAGAGAAAACAACCAAGGAATGCAGAGCTGGGGTCTGACATGGGTGTGAGGAGGATGAACAGGAAGGGGTAAGAGCAGGTCAGGATGAGCTGGAGCCATGAGCCCACATTTCCTCTGCAAAGCTGTTGTAAAGAGCAAAGGTGTGACTGTTCCCGAGCATTGCTGTTCCTCTAATCCCAGAAAATGCCTGTCAGAATGAGCAGCACATGGAGCTGTGCAAGGAGTCTAGGGAGAGAAAACCAGCTGGGTGGGCTGCACCTGAGTGGTTTCCCTGGAGATCTGCCTCGGGATGATCCTTGTGGAGAGCTCCTTCATCCCAGGAGAAAGCAGTTCAGCCTCCCTGGAAGGGTCGGGGTGAGCAAACCTCTCATTCCTAAGATTTTCCACAAGGAAGGTCAGAGCAGGGTAATGAGTCCCTTCAATTTTAACTCGATGAGCAAAGATAAAAGATTTATTTGCAGTGTTAATATTTTTTCACATATGAGTCTGAAAAATTCCAGGTTTCTGTCCAGAAACCATCTGTCTTTTCCTGCGATTTTCCCTTAAGCGATGTGCAAGATACTCTTCTCCCTTTTCTAAACAATCCTAGTGCTTCTAAAGGAATTTCCACTGGGAGATCTTAAACCAGTTTAAAGAAAATGCTCCAGATCTCTTCCCATCAAGCCCTGCCTTGTCCCCTCTGTTTCCTGGAGAGCTCAAGAGCTGTTTCCTTCCAGGCAGCTGCCCCAGGAGAGGAATTGAAAGGAAGTTAAGTAGAATTCAGTTTGTTCCGAAATGGAATCAGAAAAATGCCATTTCTGCCAGTGCAGAAAAATAAAATCTGGGGAGAGGCTTCCTGAAGTGAATGCAAAGTAACTTTAATATATTTCAGCATTATTCCCATTCAATTTGCAGGCGAACGAACGCCTCCACTTTTATCCCATAACATGGATACATCCAGCAGCTACGCCCAATGTGCCACGCCACGCAGCTGCACAATAGAATAAAATAACACTTTATTGTGCCCAGTTTCTGTTTGACAACTGGAATATCAAAGGCTTTCTCGGAGCAAAATGATACAGGGTGGAAAATGGGGAGGGGAAAATGGCCCAAGAGAATGGCGGGGATAAAGTGAAAGGCAAAAAAGGCACGGAGTTATAAATGCCAGGAGTAGGAGAGATGGTGACCACGTGGGGCCATTCTGCACGTGCAGGGCTCCATTTTACCCCTTTCTCTCCCAAACACCATTTCGTGTTGTCACCAGGGCATGGGGAGAGCAAAAATATCTCCAGATGGGAGGTGACCTTCCGCATAGGAGGCACAGGGCAGCATCCCCACCTGACGGACCGCAGCGTGAACCGTGCCATGCAAAGCCAAGCAGCTCATTTTCCCTGAAAACCCTTCAAAAACCCATCCTGAGGATGCAGGCAAGGCTGGCCAGGACCCCCAGGGTGAGGATGGTGGAACTGGTTTTCACGCTGCTGGCCCCACTGATGTTGCACAAGGAGGTCTCGCAGCAGCTGGTGGCCACTCCAGCGATGCCGATGTTCACGTCAATTGTTGGGCAAAATGCAGAACATTTCTTGGTGATTCGCTGGCTCCGGTCATTGCCTGTAGTGGAAGGGGGAGAAAACAACAGGAAAAGTTCGTTTTTTTTGTGTTGGATTGGAGTTTTTTTGCAGGTTTTGATCATAGCCTCCAATCCACAGGGAGGCTGCTATTCTGCGCTCGATGCCGTTGGGTTTTCCCTTGGGTTTCATCACATTCCACTGTTATTTGTGTATGTGTGACCTACGGACACCATCTCCAGGCCTTACAAATCCTTTGCTGGTTTCAGGGCCAGCTGAGGGCAAGACTTTGGGACTTACTTGTACAGTGTGAGATTGCAAAACACTGGCACAGTGCCTTGGGATTGCTGCTCCCACAGCAGCCGGTCCTTTCCATTTCTGCCACCTCATAGGCATAAACTTGAGCTTGGAGCTGAGACAAGGAGTTTGTGCAGGGATCATAAAAATAATTATTTTTATTCCAGCATCTCTCTGTCCCGAGAATGTTTAGTCAGCAGTATTTAATTTTAATAGAATCTAATCAGAAGTATTTTTATGATATGTTGCAACAGACCCAGGCTGTGCTGAGCTCCCAGCTTTGCAAGATTTTCTCTCTGCGTGCTAAAATCCTCATTAATTCCTCCTCCTGGTGGGAGAAGGGTGAGCTGCCAGCCCCACCTGAGCCCCACCTTGTCCTCAGGACCTTGGGAAAGCCCCACACTCACCAATTCCTGAGGTGGTATAGGATGTCAGACAATACTTCTCGTTCTCCGAGCATTTGGTGGTGCTGAGACAATGGATGTTGGAAGTTGCATCTTTGCATGAGAAGCAGGTCAGGGAGAAAGCTGAAAAGGAAGAGCGAAAACATGTATCAGGCACCTTTGGGAATATCCTTAGGAGCACAAAACTGGGGATGGATGGAGAATCTACAAAACCCAGTGGCCACAGGCAAAAAATTCCTGCATGGAATTTTAAATTCTGGCTCCAAGGACTCTCCAGGAGCCAGATTAATCTCAAATTGCTGTCACAGCTGTGGTTTGCTCATTTAGGAATCCTCAGGGATCTTCCCTCTGGATATTTGGTTGACTCTTCCTTGAATCCATTGAAACATCTCGCATGTCCACTGTGTTTTTGGGAAGAGCAGCCCAGCATCACGCCACTTGTAGTGTGAAGCTCTTGTGTTTTCTCTCCAACCTGGCCCCTCCAAGCCCCAGTTTCTGCCCACTGGTTCTTGTATGGAGACACTGGACCAGGGAATCTGTGGCTGGCCCATCCCTGGAAGTGTTCAAGGTCAGGCTGGATGAGGCTTGGAGCAACCTGGGATAGCAGAAGGTGCTCCTGCCCTTGGCTGGGGGTTGGAACGGGATGGTTTTTTAAGATCCCTTCCAACCCAAACCTTTCTATGATTTGGGTTGATTTTCAGAGCTCTCGTGTTCCAGGAAGAAAATCTTGGATCTGTAGAAGTCTGGGCTCAGCAAATCCCTGCCTTGGCTGCAGCAGGTTCCTTTTTCCAGCCCTCCATGGGTAACAACAAAACGTGCACATCTGGAACACTCTGCATCTGCAAAGTGCTTTGCTAAAATCCCTGAATGAGAACAGCTGGCACTTGACGAGGCTGAAGCATCACTGGGAGCAAAGAGATCCTTGGGGAAGGATTCTTTGCATGATAAGGGGAATTTCCTCCTCATCTGTTTATCTGGCTGCAATGTCACCCTCCAGGGATTAAACTCATCCTCATTTCCAGAATATCCCTGGCTACTGGCAGTTAATGCCCAGCTAATTCTTGCAGCAGCTTTGTCCTTTAGCTTTGCCTTCCTTGCTTTCCTTCTTCCTCACTCCCCTCCCTTGCCCAGCTTTCTCTGTGCCTTTGTCAGCAATGTCCCAACCTCGCCACTGCCCTTGTTTGACCCTGGACGAGTCCTTCTGGCCCAAACAGGCTCCTTAATTGTCCTGCTAGCCCAGACCTGCCTCCAGCTCAGCCCACAACCGCAGGATCACTGTTTTCCTTTTAGGTCTCTATTCTTCCGCTGCCTGTGTGGAAACTCTGCCTTCTTCTCCCACTCCAGCCAACATCTCCTTCTTTCCTGTGGCCTCCACAGCCCTCACGTTCCCTACTGTTTCTCTGTTGTTCCTCACTGACTGGCACTGAGCAGAGGCTGCCAGACAGCTCAGATCCCACTTCCCACCATTCCCGCGGTCATCCCAAAAGCCTCAGATTTGGCACTCGGTTCTCTTTGACTTCATATCCAGACTTTTTCAATTTGCTTCCTATCGTGGTCATTCCCATCTCCAGAAGCCCCATTTGTCCTACCTGGCTCTTGTCGTCAATATTGTCTTGACCTTTCATGCCCAAATTTATTTTTTCAAGTCTGAGACCCTCCTTTAAATTGTCCCTGTCCAAAGTGTTTGGTTTCATTCTCTTTTCTCATGCAAAACTCGATTATATGGAATATAATATGGGATATTTCAGCTCCACCCCACTGGGAACCACCCTTTTCTCACAGAAACACTCAGTCCCCAAACTGGATTTTCCAGACACAGAGCTTACTTTAATCCTTAATAAGTGCAGCATCTTTAATCCAAGCCCATTCCCAGAAAAACTTCCTGAATCAGTGCAGGAAACAGTGGAACTGGTTACATGCCCCAATCCTGTTTCATCCCAACCTCCCAGAGCTCCTAATTTCAGACTCCAGTTGCCCTGGGAGCCTCCTTGGCAGGAGAAGGGGGAAGCAGCATCCAAGGATGAATTTTTCAACATCTCTCCGTGCTCCAAAGATTTCTGAGTCACCAATTAATCGAGGACTCCGGGATTGGCTCCTAAACTGGCACACCCTGAGGTCAGGGAGGACAATTTGGTCAAGCTACAGAAAAACACTTTAATTTTATTTCATTTCTTGAGGTATCTGTTGCAATGAGGGCTGAGAGGGGAAGGGAATTTTATTTCTTCCAGATGCAAACCTTGAGTGAATCCAGGCTGCCTTTGGATGTCTCCAGACCCACCAAGACCTCTGCTCTAACTGAAGAGAAGAATTCCTCAAGGAATTTTCTGTCTTGTTCCTTGATCTTTTAAAAAAATGGGAGTAAAACTGGAGGAAAAGATCCTTTTATTTGCCTTAACATTCTCAGCTTGGGCACAATTCCAAGTTTCAAGCCTTTGAAATGTATCAATAGGAATATTTCCACCCTCAAATTAAGTGGGACCCAAAGAGGTCTGATAGTCCAGGATGAGAATGGCCAGGAATTTTCAGGTCAAATCCTACAGGGAAAAATTCAGTTTGCAAACAGGCAAAAGCCCCCCAAGCTGAGGAAATCAACCTCATTCCCCTAAAACAGAGGGATATTCCAGGCTGCACCTTCTGTTCCCTGCCTGGCCCAGAGCACATGGTGTGGTCCTTGGCAGAATCCAGCCAGGGAAACTGAGGTGCAGCTTCCCAGTGCTCTCCCAAAAAATCCCCCAGACGATTTTCAGAGTGAGAATGGGACTCTGCATCTTCATCCCAGACCTGGGATCAGCTGGGAATCATGGAATTATTAAGGCTGGAAAAGACTTCCAAGATCATTGAGTCCAGGTTCAGCACTAAATCCTGGCTATGAGCACCACAGCCACGTATTTTCTGAACACTTCCATGGATGTGATCCCACCACTTCCCTGGGCAGCCTGGATGCTCGACTACCCTTTCCATGACAGAATTTTTCCTAATAGATCAGACTCCACGATCTTAGAGGTCTTTTCCAACCTTTGGGATTCTGTGATCAGCAAAGTTACACCTGGAAGCAACGAGGAAGAGCTGGGAGCCAGAACTGCACCTTCTTGTGGCTCAACCACCCCTGTCAATTTAGGAAATGATGGTTTGAGGTTCAACCAGTTAAAAAAAAAAAATTAAAAATCAGGCTTTAGTGTCAAATCCAGAGATTTGCCCTGGATATCCCTCATGGATATCCCTATTCCCATGGAGCTGCCCCAAGGGCTCTCAGCTGCCACTGAGCCATTCCAGGGGCTGGGCAGGAATCATCTGAGGTGGGAATCTCACCCCCCCACACTCCTCATCATCCCTCCAGCTTCTGGTGGGGTTAAACCCCCTATCCTCTTCCCCTGGAATAACCCCTTCATGACCATTCAGCTTCTGCAAAATCCTGGAATATCAAAGCCATGCCCCAAGTTTTGGGAGGGTGCAAAGCAATCCCTTTGGGACTCACCACTTTCCATGCACAGGGCGACACCAAGCACAACCAAGAGGAAAATCTTCATCCTTCAGAGGTGTGGGAGCCTCCAAAACAGGCAGGATCTGGCAGGGCAGTTTTATACCTCTGCAGTGTTTACTTTGATCTGGAGATAATAACCAGAGGCTGCTGTGTCAGATGATGGATAACTGGGAGAGTGTGTCCCGGCTTGTGCGGGGAAGCGCATTTTTTTGGAAATCTGGAAGGGGGTGTGTTTTTCCACAACTTCTCCTTTTCCTGGTTGTTTCACAACGCAGCTGCTCCAGCTGACGTGAACTCAGCAACTGTTTCTAATTCTGGAGAAGTGGGGGAAAAGCAAAACATAAAAACAAAGCAATTTTCCCTGCAAAAGAATAAGGTTTTCCTTTCCAGGGCTCAGAGCAGGCTGCATCCTCCAAAATCGTGTCCTTGTACATATGGAAATGGAGGGAATTTAAATTTAAAATTGAATTTGGGATGGAAACTTTTCCCAAATGTCTCCCAGGATTGTCAAGACAGTGAGATCAGAAGAGCAGAATCCTTCCACTGCTTTTCATAGGGGACCAGGCATCATTTTCTCTCTCCTTTTTAAGTTCAAAATCAGAATTATTTCTGGGATATTTTTTATGAGGAGAAAATGCTATCTTATTAGAAAAAAAAATTCCACAGAGCAAAGAAAAACGACCATTTAAGTTAAAAAACAGAAATAACACCCACTCCCGTGGCATGGAACACGCTGGGAATTTTTTCACAAATTCACAGAAAAAAAAATGTCAGGGAGAAAAACACAAACCACTTAAAGCATGGAGAAGGAGGGGCTGGCTGATCAATAATCTCAGCTCATTAAGTCTTCAGGAAAAGAAAATTTGTGAAATGCCAAACAGGACTATTCCATTGGATTCCCAGATCCTGCTCTTTAGTCCTCCATTTTTTTTTTCTTTAAATCACATTTCATCCAATCTCCCTGAATAAAATCAGAACCTTTCCCATCTTCTTGGGGATTGCTGTGGGTTTTTTTTTATCCCTCCCACTGCTGCCTTTCTGCCACCGAGTCACAGGAACAATCCCAGGGAATGTCCAACTGGATCCTCTCACAGGAGCTGCAGGAGCTGCCCCAAAGCCCCTGCGAGCACCTCTGCCCCTTGCTGCTCTCCATCTGCTTTATTCCCATTTTCCTTCTCTCCAACTCACTCAGATTCCCATCTCCCACGGAATATTTTGCACTTCCAACCTGACCCTCCTCCAGCTGTCCTCTCACCGGGAAGACACGCCGGGTTCCTGTGGTGATGTCAGGTTTTCCAACACTTCCAAACTGGACTTACAAACATCATTCCTCTGGAACCCTGCGTGAGTAAGGTGAGGAAATTTTGGCTTTCCCAATAGGCAGAGCATGAAACTCAGTTGGAGCAGAGGTGGCAATTATCCAGAAAAGCTCCGAGGAGGGGCGAGGTTTGGCTCCATCGGCCTCCTCAAGGCACCCGGCAGGAGGAAAACAAAGCTCCCTCCATGCCAATGCAAAATACTGTGAAATATTTTCTTTTCCCCAAGCCAGAATAGACTTAATGAGTTTTTAGTGGTAAATCCCTGTTTATTGGGGCAATCCCTGTTTATTGGGGCATATCCCGAGGGCTCCAGTCCCAAGGAGATGCTGTTCCAATCCAGAGCCAGCCCACATTGGGATTTATGTCCAACAGCATCCCCCTGACAGGTTCAGAAATAGCAGCTCAGGCACTGCTTTTTTTTTTTTTTGCCTTCCCTCAAAATCTCATCCATGCCAAACCCTAAAATATCTCCTGTCTCCTGCAAGCTGCTGAGATTTGGAGAAGAACAGAATGGATTTCTTAAAGGCTTTATTGCAGGATTCCCGACAGATTTTCCATGAGGTGCTCCTGAAAACTTCCAGCTGGTCCATATGGCCCCCTCTGATATTTTGTCCCTACCAGGGCCAGAATGAAAGGATCCAATGAGGGCGGAAAGGACACAGAAGACACGAGAAGAACTGAGGCAAAGGAGAAGATAAAATCCCAGTTTACAAGAATCTGGAATTCATGAAATTCAGGACAATTTTGGAAAGAGAAACAGGGGATTTAACTGGAGGTGAAAGTGGAAATTGAGGTGGAAAGATTTATTTCCCTTGACACAGTGGAGTGGAAAAGGAAAGGAGGAGAATGTTTTGCTTACCTTGTTCTAAACCTGGTTGAAATCATCACATGAGAAGGGCAAACAATTGTGTATTTTGGGGGAAAAATGCAGTTTTCATCAAGCAAGTGCTGAAAGGCAAAAGTAGCTGTGAAATTCAGATGTTGTTACTAAATGTGGAACTTCAAGTTGGCTGAGAAGCATCTCAGAAACAATTGTGATTAACATAAAGTGATGGGAAAAGTGATTTTAAAAAGGTGCAAAGCCCCAAGTTTCTGGGGAAATATTCCCCTCAGAAATTCTACAACACTTCCTTCCACTTCAGTTATCCCATTGAAATAAATTCCAGAACACCCTTCCTGACCAGACGTTAAATCTTTATAGGATGACTAAACCTAATCCCATCTTTACAACCTTCACCCAGCGCTGCGGTCTCTCCCCGTTGCACAGAAACACGTGGAATTTTCAGAGCTGGTGGAGTAGGATTCCCCTCAAATCCCGCACAGGATTGCTCTCAAATCTATGACAGGATTGCCCTCAAATCCAGCACAAGAGTCTCCTCAAATCCAATGCAGGATCCCTCTCAAATCCAGCACAAGATTCCTCTCAAATCCATCACAGGATCCCTCTCAAATCCAGCACAGGATTCCCCTAAAATCCATCACAGGATTCCCATCAAATCCAGCGCAGGATTCCCCTCAAATCCAGTACAAGGTTCCTCTCAAATCCAGCACAGGATTCCCCTCAAATCCAGCACAGGATTGCTCTCAAATCCAGTACAGGATTCCTCTCAAATCCATCGTAGGATTCCTCTCAAATCCAGCACAAGATTCCTCTCAAATCCAGCACAGGATTGCCCTAAAATCCATCACAGCATTCCCATCAAATCCAGCGCAGGATTCCCCTCAAATCCAGTACAAGATTCCTCTCAAATCCAGCACAGGATTGCCCTAAAATCCATCACAGCATTCCCATCAAATCCAGCGCAGGATTCCCCTCAAATCCAGTACAAGATTCCTCTCAAATCCAGCACAAGATTCCCCTAAAATCCAGTACGGGATTCCCCTCAAATCCAGCACAAGATTCATCTTAAATCCAGTGTAGGATTCCTCTCAAATCCAGCACAGGATTGCTCTCAAATCCACTACAAGATTCCCCTAAAATCCA
>VWYI01004809.1:0-55254 GCA_013399455.1 Anthoscopus minutus | reverse complement strand
AAATCCAGCACAAGATTCCTCTCAAATCCAGCACAAGATTCCTCTTAAATCCAGTGTAGGATTCCGCTCAAATCCAGCACAGGATTGCTCTCAAATCTATCACAGAACTGCCCTCAAATCCAGCACAAGAGTCTCCTCAAATCCAGTGCAGGATTCCTCTCAAATCCCGTACAAGATTCCCCTCAAATCCAGCACAAGATTCGTCTCAAATCCCGCAGAGGATTCCTCTCAAATCCAGCACAAAATTCCTTTTCAATCCAGCACAAGATTCTGCTCAAATCCAGCACAGGATTGCTCTCAAATCTATCACAGAACTGCCCTCAAATCCAGCACAAGAGTCTCCTCAAATCCAATGCAGGATCCCTCTCAAATCCAGAACAAGATTCCCCTCAAATCCAGCGAGGATTCCTCTCAAATCCAGAACAAGATTCCCCTCAAATCCAGCGAGGATTCCTCTCAAATCCAGCACAGGATTGCCCTCAAATCCACCACAGGATTCTGCTCAAATCCAGCACAAGATTCCTCTCAGACCTGGAGCAAGATTCCCCTCAAATCCAGCACCAGATTCCCTCTTTTCAAACAAAACAGGGCTGGAGGCCTTTGTTCTAGGTGCTGCTGTAAAGACCCTCCCAAAATTCAGTGCTGCACTTGTCCACATTCTCCAGCTCCGGGACTATTTTATTTGCCTTTTTTAGCTGTAGTTCTGCTCCTCCAAGAGCTGAAGGGGATCTCTATCCCGTCCCCACCATCCCCAAGCCTGGAAATGCAGCAGAAATCCTGGAAAGGGATGGAGCAGAGACTTCCCCAATCAGCTCAGACACCATCACCTCTCCCAGGCACTTCCTGCCCATTTCCCACAGGAAAATCAGGATCAAGCACTCAGCAGCATCTCCAAGCAGGCACTGGGGTCTCCTTTCCATGAGGACAGATTCCAGCAGCGTTTTCCTTACCTTGGGCATCTTCAGCATCTTGGGGTGAGACCTTTACCTGCTTTAAAAGCTGGAACAACCCGCCTTGCAGAGATCCCAGAAGAACTTCCCAGTGCCAATTCCTGCAGGACCAAATTTCTGGTCCCGTCTCAGCATTTACAAGACAATTCCCACTGCTGTTTGCAATGGGAACAACACAAACATCTCTGAGCTTTCCAGACTGACACCATTCCTTATCTCAGAGGGATCTGTGAGACCATCTGCCTCTGCACTGTGTCTGGAGCTGCTGGATGGAAGAAAATTAGGAAAGACAGCCTGGAGAAGACTCCCGAGTGCTAAAAAGAGGAGTTCAATGTGAAGCAGAGCTGATTTCTCAGGCTGATCCCGGTGTGGACGCAACAAACACACTCTAGAATAACACAAATCTTTATTTTGTCTGACAATTATCACACACGTGCTATCAAAAGAGCTTTTCCAGGGGGAAAAATCAGTATAAAACAACAGGAGGTGGGAAAAATAGGAGCTACACTGCCGTGTCGTGTTGGGATCTGAAGCAATGTCTTGGAATAAAACAGGGTCAGTGTTGGAAACACTCGGCTGAGGTTTCTCGCTCGGGGGGTACCTCGTGGCTTCTCGGGTGGTCACATCTCCTGCCACCCCTGATCACAACCCCACCCTGAGCACATAGATCAAACTCCCCGCGATTCCCAGCAGGATCACGGCGTAGTTGATCCGGACGCTGTTGGCGCCGCTGAAGTTGCACAGGGAGGTGCTGCAGCACTTGGTGGAATAAGAGGCGATCCCGAAGTTCACGTTGGTGTCGGGACAGTCCACGGAGCATTTCTTGGTGATGCGGTGTCCCATGTCCTTGCCTGGGTGGAGAAGGGGTAAGAAAGGAGAGCTGGGATTTAGGATTCTATTGGAAGAGCTGACCAGAGGAGAGGGATTTGAAATTTCCTTGATTTTCCACACAGCAATGAAAGCTCTCGGGGCGGGTTTTACAGGGATGAGTGTGAATCCACAAGTCCTGGATCAAATGTGGGACATTGGAAAATCCTTGATTGAAACTTACACCGGCCCAAATCTCTGATCTGGTTGCCCAGGTGGTGGCCAGTCAAAGGTTGGCCTCAAGATCTGGGAGGTCTTTCCCAACCTAAATGATTCTGTGGTTCCCATAGGACAGCAATTCCAATGCATTCCCAATGCCCCCAACCCTTTTCTCTCCTCCATCCCAAAACATCTCAGATCAAACAACAGAGGCTGCGCCTGAAATCTGGGTGTTTCAGCCAGCCCTTCCACAAGGTGGTGAGGCTCTGGCACAGGTTTTCCAGAGAAGCTGTGGCTGCCCCATCCCTGGAAGTGTCAGAGGCTAGGCTGGAACAGTCTGGTCCAGTGGGAGGGCGAGATGATCCTGAAGGTCACTTCTAACTCAAAGCACCACTGAAGGATTCGCACCCATCACATTGAGACACTTAAACCTCAAAATCATCACTTCTTTCCAACAAAAGCATCAATTTCCATCAATTTCCCTAATAAAAAAAAAAAAAGGTGCCCACCAATGTCTCCAGAAAATAAAAAAATATCCCAGTTTCTGGGACTCACCAATACCGGCAGTGCTGTACGTGGTTGTGCAGAATTTCTCATGGTCCTCACACTTGTAGGTTTTCAGGCAGTTCCAGTTGGAATGTTCGTTGTCACAGGTGTAGCAAAACAGGGAGGAAGCTGGAAAAAACACCCACGACACAGATCAGTGATTCCCAGCAATTCCCTCCTGGGGAAAAAAATAAGTGCCAAAAGCCTTGGAAAATACAAGGGGGAAAGCCTGGTGTGAACAACTTTTCCCAGCGAGTGGAATAAGTTTGGGTTTGACCCAAACTTAGTTTTCTTTCTAGACTGGAGATTTAAAGGGGTTAAATTTACATTTTTCAGTATTTTCAGGTGATTTTTTCTTCTCCCCAGGATCCACATTGGTCTTGTTGAAAACCAACCCCCAAAAGCAAAGTCCTGTCAAGGAGAGGAGGAACCAGCCCAATTCTAGACATCAGTTTTGTATATTTTCACCCTACATCTGCAAAACCCTGCCCAGATGTGAATTAATTAATGACTAATTACACCCCTGGGAGCCAAATTACTGAAGCACCACAGTAAAGGGAGTTCTCTGGGAGAGGCTGCTGCCCTGGACAATGGATGGATTATTCCTGCCAGCACCTGGAACAAGGTGTTCTCTGTGATATTTTTCTCCTCAGTGCCAAGACAGATCTATCCCAGAGCCAGAAAAAAAAGTGGGATGTTACTGGGTGCAACCGAAGTAAATGGAGTCAAACCTCCAGGCTGGCCATTAGAACACAGATGTGCCTTTTTCATTACCCAGAGGTGAATTCACAATTGGTGGAAATTGTTTCCCTCATGCCACAAATCCAAAAACGCTCCTCATTTTGGGTCAGGGGTGACAACAGAGGCAGCTGGGCTGCTCTCAGGAAATCCTGCTCCGTTGTCAGCAGCGGCGAAGAGCTCGTGGTTGAAGGTGAATAAAAGTTTTAAACCAATGAGGGGTCACCATGAGGCTGAGATTTCCCTGGTTCTGTTTTCTCTGACTTTCTCAGCCCAGGGAGGCTCCTTTTTTCACACAACACCCCTTCCAATCAAACTTGTGCTTGTTTTTAGCAAGGAAACCCCTCCCAGTTACCCCTCAAAGTTTATTCTTGATTCAAGCTCTCGTCTGAGGTTGAGTCGCCCATGACACTTGGTTAAACAATTCCAGAAGCGGTTTCAAAAGAGAACTGGAAGCCCTTTTAGTCTCTTAACTATCCCAAGGAGGAGAAAAAAAGGCTTCCCCTCTGTGATCTGGGGAGTTCTGGGTGTCTCAGCACTGGACTGGCTTGCTCTGAAACCTTCCCAGATACTTCAAGGAAAATTGGACAGGGCTTGGAGCAACCTGGGACAGTGGAAGGTGTCCCTGCCCATGGCAGGGAGTGAAACAGAATGATCTTTAAGTTCCTTTCCAATCCAAACCATTTTATCATTTGCTGATTCTCTGCTCTTTTCCAATTTTCAACCTCCCACCTCTCCTCTGGAGGTTGCTGAACCCGAGCTGGGGACTCCTGTGGGTTTGCAGGCAAAGCAAAACCCAGACCTGGAGAGGATTATTGCGTTTTACAGACCCTGGAGCTCTCCCTGGCCTGCTTTCCTGCCAAATTTCCCAAACCACTTCCTGCTGAAGACGGAGCCGAGTCCTCAGCACATGCCTGAGAGCAACTGGAAGCACTGATGTTCCCTAAGTGATCCAAGGAGAATCCCTTCCAGCCAGGAAACAATAACAGCTCGAGCCATTAGAGCTGCTCTAAAGCCTATCCTGCGTCTGCCCTCCACCCTCCATTAGCCGGAGTTTTGCAAATGCAGCCAGAAACAGCCTTAATGGTGCAAATTGTGCTCCTCGGGCTGGCAAATCCATGCCCAGAGCCAAGATTTCCCGACTGGATATTCCCCCACAGTTATCCAGGTACGGCTGCAGCTCCTTTTAAAGAGGACGAGAGCAGAGCGTTATGCATCCCATTCCAAACACACTCACAGGCACTTAACAGCTCTTCCAATTTAGGAGCAAAGAGCTCGGAAGCTTTCAAATATCTGCCAGCAGCCTCGTTACTTAATGGGAATTGTGGGGAATAAAGTGAAATGCTGGCAGGAGATGTGATGCCAAGACCAGCCACGCTTTTGTCCACAACAGCTCCTCGAGTTTCATTCAGGAACAAAAACCAAACCAAAGGCAAAATCTCTGAGCCCTGCTTGATTCCTGTCAGCATTTTTAAGGTCGTGCCTTCAGCTGTGAGTGGTTGGAGCTGGATATCTGAGGGTGTGAGAAGCCAGAATCCATCTCCTCTGGGTTACAAAGAACCCACTCAGGAGCGAGGACTCAAACCACATGAAATATTTCTCACCGTGGCTGACGCTAAAAATGCCCCACCAAGACCTCACCAGCTGCAACAAAAGCTGCCAAGCCCTCTTGTCCCTCATTGATCTCCTTGTTTTTCCTCACCATCCTCTCCTCTGGCTCTCCCAGCCTCCTGAGCTCCTTACCTTGCTGGGCACACAGGACTGCAGCCAGCAGGGCCACCAGAAAAGCCTTCATGGTTGGTCCTCGTGCCCTCAGAGCCAGAGCAGTGCGGGAAGATGAGCCGTGGGAAGGTTTTATACCAGCACAGCCTCGTCTCTGGCTTCCTTTGATTGCAATAATTTGGGGTTTGGGCAGTGCCAGCACCCAAGACGTGATCAGTGGTGGGTGTGTTTGTGCGTAGGAACCTATTATGAGGCTGCAGATAGCGATGTTTTCTTACCTCTCAATCTCGTTCTCTCTTTTTTTCCGAGGCCTGCTCCAGCCTGTGTTGCTAATTTGGGGAGTGATTTAGCTGATCCAGACAAGGGAGTCCCTTCCTGGGCTGAGCCACGAAACCTGGAGCGAGTCAGAGGCTGGCTGGGGTGACTCCTTGCTTGCTGGCACCCTCCATCCTTTCTCTTGCCCATGGAATGGGAGTTTAATACCTCTGGGAAGTGGGAGAGGAGGCAAGGAAAGGCTTTTGGATTGTCCAGAGCCATTCGGAATCATCTCACTTGTGCAAAATGCTTTAAGCAGGAAGCAGCAGCATTCCTTCAGTCAAGGAATCATAGAAAGGTTTTGGGCTGAAAGTCACCTTAAAGATCCTCTTGTTCCACCCCTGATCCCACTGTTTTTGCCTGGAGTTGTCACTCTGAGACTCCAACAGTCCAGGCAGGGATGGGGTTTGATGCATTTGTTTTCTTCTTCTGTCCTCCAGAACCATCCAGGGTTTCCAGGTGACAATGTTTGTTGCTCCCTGGAGACCAGCTCGACTCTTTCAGGTTTTTCCAGTCCCCCATGACCTTTCCAGTCTTTCTGGGCTCCTTCCTTCTGCTCCCAGAACACCTCTTGACTCAGGATGCAGAAGAGCCAAATGACTCAGGGTGCAGGTGAGGCACAAAGTGCATGGAGACACCTGCAGGAGTTAAAAATCTACAAATGGGAGTGAAAATGACCGAGAAATAAAAGAAATCCCAGTCAAAAAGTCTTGGCAGGACTCTTTGGAGAGAGGAGCGACCAAGGGGAGCTCAGGGTCAAGGTCTGAAAGGTCACAAATGCTGTGGAAACAGAAGAAAGAACATCCAGGTGCTCTTTGTTTTCCCCAAATTGATCACAGAATCACGGGATACATTGAATTGGGAGGGACCTAAAAGGATCAGCAAGGCCAACTCCTGCCCTGCTCAGGACAACCCAGAAAAATCCCACTGAGGGCTTTTTCCATGCTCTTCTGGAGCTCTGGCACTGTGATTACTTCCCTGGGGAACCTGGGAAGTCTCTTCATAGTCTCTTCCTCTGCTCACCTGCCTGCAAAATCCTGGGAAACTGGACCCATTCCCAGCCCCTGTTATGAGTCTTTTGCTTCCAATCATTTTTCCTTTGCCCAATTCCTCCTTTTTTTGCAGCAGCAAAAGCCTCAGTGATTCTTTCTCCGTGTCCAGTGGGTGGAGGGGATGAGCCCCCATTTTTCCAAGTTTTCTGTTCTGCTCTCTGGTCTGACCTTGAGCAAGAACCTTGAACTATTTCATCCTTTAGGGAGGATGTGAAAGGCCCACGTGACAGATAATGCAGCAACAATATTTCAGAAATAATCTGGGGAAAAAAACCATTCTCTCTGAGCAAGATTCCTTATAAATACAGGCATGAAAAACATCAGGCAGGAAACGGGATCTGCTGGAGCAGGGAAGGAAAAAAGCAGGTATTAATCCACATGCTTGTTTAATGTATAACACCAAGGTTGTCTCAGGCAGCTGGAAAAATGGAAAATGAGACTTCTTCCCTTCCATCCCATCAGAAAAACCCCAAATGAAAATGAATTATCACCCCAAATCCAGCTCATCTCGGAGCCAATCGAGCAGAAAAATGCAGCTCCTCAGTGGGAAGAGGGAAAAAGGCTCGAACACAGCCCTCAACAAGAAAGAAGAAAAGCTTTGGAATTAAAACAAATAAATGAGCAGTAAATAAATGGGGCTGTTAAAGCAAAGTGCAGCTGAATAGAAAAAATGCCAAGTGAGAAATGGGCTGTGGGAAGTGGGAATGTGAGAAAGCTTTTAAATAGATTAGAGAGAGGGGAGGTTAATAATAATAATAATAATAATAAACAAGATTAATATTTCGGACAGAAGCGGAAAGAGAGAAGGAGGGAGAGGAGAAATATTGGTGCAAAGCAAAATAATTCAAAGCAAACACACAAAGCTTGGGGGGGAGGAAATAATTAAGGACAGGCAGAATGAGGGAAAGAAATAAGGTGGGATGAGAGGGAAGTCCCTCCTGTGTGAAAAATGTACATTTTCTTATGTGCAGACCCTGTTCAGGTGCTAAAATCAGCCCTTCAAGAGGCAGGGAAGCTGCAGGATTTCCTAAATCCCAGTTTAACCAGCCACTGGGGGCTCCTCTGTGACCTGGATGGGGAAAGCATCCAGGGTATCACCTGACCCCTATCCCTGTGTCCCTGGAGGAGGCTGGCAGGGCTTTGGGAGGCATCCCAGGCTCTGGCCAGGTCCCAAATCCCTGCTATTCTTGGGCCCTGTTGGCATTGCAGTCACGCCTAGGGCCACTGCAAGGGCTCTGGGCTCCAAGCAGCACCATGGCACTGGAGGGAACGGTGCCTTTGGAAGCAGAATCCAGTTTTCCCAAGCAAGGGGTGAGGAGAGCTGGAAGAAAATCAAGGGCAAAGACAACTCAGGGAGTGGGAGTGCAGATGGTGCCAGGAGAACACAGCGGGGAGGTGCTAAAACCATTTCCCAGGGACATGACAAAAAGCAGGGTGAGGGGAGGGCAGAAGGGTGGGCCTTGCAGCAGAAACTGGGCCAGGTGGGTGTCACCTGATGGGCATCACCCGGTGGGTGTCTCAAAGGGAATTAAACAGTTAACAGGGCCTGAAGGCTTTAGGAAAAAGAAACCTTCCCCCACTTGGGGCTTGGCAGCCAGAGAGGGTGTTTGTGCCAGACTTTGGGAATGCCTTTTGCAGGGTCAGGCCTTTTTGTGTAACTGGAGTCGGACAGATCCAGGGATGTTTAAATGTCAACACTTCCCACTTTCTCCCCTTTTTTCTCTCTGGAGGGTGGCTCCAATCTCAGCTCCCCTCAGTGGTGCAGGGAGGAAAATCTCTTTCAGCTCAGGCTTGTGAAGTGCAGCCTCAAGAAGGAAAGGAGAGGCCATGGATAAGGTGGGAAGGTGGAGGACATGGATGGTGCTCCCTGAGTCACGCAGATGGTGCAAGAAGGCCAGCCTGACTCCAGACAACACCAGGCTGATCTGGTTCTGCCCTCCCCTCCTTCCTTGCAGGGTCAGGGAAGGCTGGGTTGCTTTCATCTGCACCTGCAGTGGCAACAGGATTTGGTGAAGAAGCAGAAGCGTGAGATTGTGGGATTCAGAAGCACACGGAAAAAAAAGGAAAAGCTAGGTGTGACATTTTGCCTTAGGCCTGTTGCAGGCAGCCTGCTGTATTCCTCCCTTTCCCACAGCACATCTGGCACAGCTGTTCTGGCAGGCTCCACACAACAGGACACAGCTCCTCATTCCCATGGCAGATGGCAAAGGCCACCAGACTTACAGCTGGGAAGGACAGGAGGAGCCCAAATCGGCCACGTGTGGATGAAACACCAGGTGAACAAGGTTGGCTTCGAGGCCAGGCTGGAGGGAGCTTGGAGCACCATGAGGGAGTGGGAGACATCCCTGCCCACAGCAGGGGTTGGAATGAGATGATCTTTGAGATCCCTTCCAAACCAAACCATTCCATGACTCTGTGACATCCAACTCAGGCAGCTGTGATGCTCACCAGGAGCCTTCTCGTTGATCTCAAGGGATGAGGAAGTTGAGGCCTTTGGGTCTCCATTTCATCACATTCCCTCATCCTCCGGGATCCTAAGGGATTATTCCAGCCCCATTATTCCAGTTTGGAGCGACATCAAACAGCACCATCATGCTCGGAGTCAACCTCCGTGATTCACACCCCCAGCAAAATCCTGATGGAAAGGCCAGATCCAGATTCTGTCATCAAACAGGGCACCTGCCCGGCCCCAAGGCTGCCCAAGCCATCGGGCCACCAACATGGCTTGGGCACACCCCAGCCTGGATGGTGCCCTGGCATGGGGCTGCTCCTTGGAAGCCACTTGGATGTAACCACCCTGTTTGTGGAGGAAAGGGAGTTATGGATGTGAATCATCCCCCTCGGAGCCAGGGCCAAGGTTTGTTGTTCGGTGGTGGCCTCTCCACAGCCGAGAATGGGAATGTTGGAAACCTGCAGGGTCTGAAGGGAAAAGGGTGATGGAGAGGGTGGGTGGGAACAGGAAGAAAAGAAGAAAAGAGAAGGGGGAAAAAAACCCCAGCATCCTCTTGGAATTTCCCAAAAATAATGAATTCCAGTCCCCCTCAAGGAGGGGACCACTGGCTGCAATGGTATTTGGGAAGAAAACACCCCTCTCCCTGACAAATCCCACATCTGCCATTTGTTTTTCACTAAAAGTGGGAACTTCCCCTTGTCCAAGTCCAACCCTCCTGATCCTGTTTTATAACAAGAGGAGCCAACAAGCAGGAGCTAAAATGGGACCGTCCCCTGCACCACATGATCCCACAGGCCCTGACAAGCTCTGATCCCTCTTTGTGGATCTTGGCCTGTGATAGGAATCTCAACCCTGCCAGGACAAATGTTTACAAAAAGATGAGCAAAACCTTCACCACAAAATATTTTGGCCAGGGTTTGAGGAAGACAAGTAGGTGGCACCTGACACGTTTGTATTCACAACATCTCAGTGAGCACTGTGGGGGTTCTGTGCTTGTTTTGTGGGTGTATTTTAATTGAACTTTAAGATCCAGGGTGGTGTAGGGAGCTGTCACTGAAACCTGCCAGGCCAGTGTGACACAGCTGAGACATTTTGAGGGCATCCCCGGGTGTCTGCAGGGCCTCCAAGACAGCTTCAGTCTGTTGCATTTTGAGTCATCTTCTACAAGAATCAACATTTTCCATGCCTGCCCATTTTAATGTGCTTTGGTTTCTTGACTCATCTCTTCCATGATGGCTGCTCCAGGTATGGAAGTGATCCTCTGCACAGGAGTCAATGCCTGGAATTTCCAAGGTTGGGTGAAAGCTGGGAATCAAATTGGATAAATAATTTTATTTTTTATCAGTGGAAAATGTGGGATGAACTCTTCAAAAAATCTGTCTGCTCTTTACGGGATCACAGAATTGTCTGGATTGGAAAGGAAATTAAAGATCATTGCATTCCAGTCCTCTCTCATGGGCAGGGGCACCTTCCACTATCCCAGGTTGCTCCAAGCCCCATCCAATCTGGCCTTGGACACCTCCAGGGATGGGGCAGCCACAGTTTCTCTAGGAATTCCATTCCAGGGCCTCACTACTCTCACAGGGAAGAATTCCTTCCCAATATCCCGTCTAAATCCACCCTTTTCCAGTTTTAAGCCATTCCGCCTCACCCTATCACTATTATTAATTTATTTTAACTTCTCTGATTTGGGTTTTTTCACAAGAAGATCCCAGCTGGGAGCAGAAAAACTCAACGAGAGTGGAATAACTCAGCCCACGTGTGGGAAATCTGGATGCTCCGGTTTCTCTCCTGCCCAACTCCCGCTGCCACAGCCGGGCACGGAATCAAAATCCCGGCTGAGTGGTGAGAACGAGAGCTTGGGCTGGTCCTTGTTACGTTCAGAAACTTGTCACACCTCGTGTAATGACCCTGCTGAAACCTCCCCAGCCACAGCCAGGGACAGCAAGGCTGTCTCCAGGGAGAGCCCACGCTGGTGGAGGAGCTGTGGAGCCAGGAAAAATCCTGGCTGAAACCATCCCAACCCCACGGGTGTGGCCACCAGGGCACAGGAACAAACACTCCTATCTGAGAACTCAACCCTGTCCTTCAGTGGATGAGCTGATGGGCATTTTTCCCAGGAGGGTTGGCTGAAAACTCAAAGCTGTGTTGTTGTTTGGGTTTGGGGATATTTAATTACCACTATTTTGGGAAGGCAGGGAATGGTTTTGTTGGGGTGGGATGGAAGGAGGGAAAGGAATTAGTCCATCCCTGCACATTTCAGCTGGGTTTGGTTTCTTCCCACCACCCCTGGGCAGCTCAAGTGCCAAAATCAAATCCATCCGCTGGCAGAGCATCCCCTCTAAGCCCAGCGGACTAACAAAGGCTTGGAAACCTCATGGATAGCAGCCCGGGAGGGGCACGGGAATCAAAATCCACCCACATGATCCAGGGAACAACAGAAGGGTTGAAAATCCACCCTGGCTTTGCAGGCATCACCTGCTTGCCAAGGAAAGGGCATGGTAGGAACAACTCACCCTGTGCTGATCATGTCCCAGGCTTTGACTCATTCCTAAATTATTAAACTGTCAGGAAAAGGACAGCCAGGTCATGAGGGGACTTTAAAATGTTTCAGCAAAGAATTCCAGAGCCTTAACGCTGAGTTGGAGCTGGGAGAGGCATTCCCAAAGTCACAGGCATGGGAAAGTTGTGGTTTTGGTTCCTCAGCCTCCCTCCAGCTTTGCTTTGCTCAAGGAGAAGGGGAGGGGGAAGGAAAGAGGATCTCCAGTGGAAATAGAGGTCCATGAAAATTTCCAGAAACTTATCCTTCCTTTTCTGGAACAACGTTCTGGAATGACATTTCTTGGCATGAGGCCTTGGTTTTGCTCCCTGCCTCCCCACATGGAAGAAAATCCACTTTCCTTCAAGCTGAAAGGGAGATGGGATGAAGGAAGTGCCAACAGAAACAAATTTGGGATTTGCTGAGCACCTGGAGGCTGAAAGCTCTGCCCTTGTTCCCCGGGAATGGCTCTCACAGCAACATCCTGGGAATCTCCTCTCCTCCACAGCACCAAGCAGTGCCTCTGGTGGCACTTCCAGAGCCAAAATCCAGCCATGACATCCCCTCTGTCCTCACTGCCACCTGGTCCTGATGGTGGGATGGCTCCTGCCCACCCCATCTGATCCATCTCATTCCCCTGGGGAAGGGTGGCCAGAGAAGAGAAGGATACACCACGGCATCCAAGCAATCCTGAGGAATCCTCAGGAATTGCCTCCTTTGGTTTCTCAGCCACCTGGGGATCCTGGGCAGGTTCACAGAGTACTCTGATAATGAAGAAGAATCAACTTCTAGGCCAGAAAATCAATCAAAAACTTGGCATTGTCCCGCTGTAAACACTCCCGTGCCAAGAAACTCCTCCCAGACGGATTTGGATGTTTTGGGGATGGAAAGGGTGCCACGAGCATGTTGTGCCACGTGTTCTCACAGCTGGGGAACATCTCCTGCCTTGTGCTATTTATCTGCCTGGATGGAGCCTCTCCCTGTGGGATTTAACCTCGGGATCTTTCACATGTTTGCTTCTTCCCATTCCTGCGGTGCCAAATTTGGGATGGGAGGTGACATGATCTGCGGGGACACTGATGGGACAGCCAGCTCTCTCTTGCTGCAGAGAAGAGGAAAGAGCATTTCAGGAATGCCTGGCAGATATGGAACACCACTCCTGCTGGTTTCCTTGGAAGCAGGACTGCATCCAGGGGAAGCTCTGTGTTTCTTCCACCAAGCCTTGGGTATTTGGGATATTTTGGGGAATTAAATGTGGTTAAATGTAGAAAACCACCAGGCTCTGCTTCCTCTGAACCCATCAGCCCCAGAGCAGGCAGCAAACCTTGGGAAGAGCATCCATCTGCAGATAATCCAACCCTGCAGCAAGGACCACGTGTCCAGGAAAAGCTTTGCATTATAAGCACAGGGAAAAGAGAAACATTTTTTTAACTAAAAGAGGAGATATTTGGATCAGCTATTGGGAAGAAATTCTTCCCTATGAGGGTGGCAAGGCCCTGGAATGGAATTCCCAGAGAAGCTGTGGCTGCCCCATCCCTGGAGGTGTTCAAGGCCAGGTTGGATGGGGTCTGGAGTAGCATGGGATGGTGGAAGTTGTCCCCACCCATGGCAGGGGATTGGAATAGGATGAGTTTTAAGGTCCCTTCCAATCCAAACCATTCTGGGATTCTCAGGGCTCTGGGGAGGGGCTAAAGCAGCATCTCCCTTACTCCCTGCTGACATCCATCTGGCTGATGAGCAGACAAGCTGGTTTCCCAGTTTTCCAGGGTGGAGCTGATCCCTGAGCTCCTCCTTGCTGTCCTGTGTGCTGTGGCAGACCTGTGACAGTGCTGGGGAGCACGCAGCTGCTGGAGGTGGAAGCAGATCAATGGAGCTTCCCAAAATTTTCGGAAGTGGGACCCACCTCGCTCCAGGCACCAGATCCTGGTCTCGGAGCTCCTCTGTTTACACCATCAGGACCCTCCAAGTTGAACAAGGCGTCCTTGATCCCACCAGACCTGCTGGGCAACCTCAACCCACGCGACACCTGTCACCCTGGTGACACCAGATCGGGCAGTGGCCCCAGTGACCGAGGCCCTGAGCAATGGCCACACCCTCATCTTCACCTCTGTGTCCACATCGAGCTCCTTTGTGGCTGGGATGTCTTTCTGCAGCGTTTTCAGGCCAGGTTCCTAAGAGATCTCCCAACAAAAGCTTTCCAGTGAGTCAAGGAACAGCATTTCTGGAGGAAGGAGCGACGTGGGAGCAGCCCCAGTGTTGCCACAACAGGCTGTGGGAAGGAGGAGTGCCACAGAGCCACTGTGGGTGGGCACCTGACCCTCCTGATCCTGCTTTAAGGTCATCTCTGGAGGAAACATTCCCAGGGGACTGAGGTCCAAAGAGCCCTAAGGTCACCTGGAGTTGTTATCTCCATTTTTATCACATGAGTCAGACACTGAGTGACCGTCCCGAGGTCAGACCCTGTGAGGGAAGTGGTGGAAAAGCTTGAAGTTCCACCTGGACCACGCTCTCCCAAAAAACCTTGGAGAACTTCTTCCCTGCCCTACCTCCCCGGAACTGCTGAAGGAATCCAGTTGAAGACAGGGTGAAAGCTCAGAGAAGAGGAGGAAAAGAAGTGGAATTTCCACCATAAGGCCAAGTGCTGGCCCTGTGTTTTGGCTGTGACCATTTCTGGAGGGAGCCAGTGGAATTTAGAGGGGCAGGAAGCTGCACAAGGAGTCATTGCAAAGAGGGAATGCACAGGAAAATCAGGAAAAAGTCACCCAGAATGAGGCAAAAAGGCACAGCCCCATCCGATCTGATCCCCTCCTCACTTCCCAAAACTTCATGGGTGCCAAGCAAATAAAGTTCCCTTCATGCTGCCAAGCCCATCCCAATCCTGGAGGATTTCTAGGAATGGGACAGAGGGTCACACCCCCTTCCAAACTGCCCAAGCTCTGGATTAAAACCTTGCAGGGCTTTGGGATTGAGATGGAAATGCCCCCTGTTCTACTACAGGGTATCGGGTGCTCCAGAATTATCCTGGAGTCCAAAGCAAGGCACATCCCAGATTGCCAACGGCGTGGGAGCGAGCAGACACTGGAGAATGGCCAGGACCTGCTGTCGGCTCAGCTGGAATCAGCGGGATGGACCCGCAGCCTGGATGGATCCTTCCCTGGGCTGCTTCCAACCCAGCCGGCTCATCCCTCACACGGCTGCTCGCTTTTTTCATTTCCCCTGGAAATGCTCCGGGATCAGCGGCTCTCCAAGGGCGGGTTGCGTTCCGTGGCCCGGGACAGAGGCAGCAGCTCCCTCTCGCGGGCTTTGTCTGGCTCTTCGTGCTGGAAAGCGGCCAGAATTTCCTAAGAAAGTGGATTTTTTTTATTGTTGTGTCTCCCTCTCCCGCAATTCAGAATATTCATTAGTGCCTCAGACACGGAAATTTAATGGAAAAGTGACAGCTTTCATCAAATTCCACCTCGTAGGCGGGTGGGCTTTTTATAGTTTTGCCACCTTTTTTTTCTTTTTTTTTAATTGGTTTTATTTTCCTCACTCAGTCTGGGATTCAAAACAACTCATTTAGGCGTGGAAAGGTTTTATCCTTCAGATTCACTTGCCCAGGGCCTCTGAAAAGATTTGGGGGTCTCCATGGAGCCATTCAGGTGCAGCCCTGGCAGAGGGGAGTTATCCCAAAATCTGCAGTTTCGGGGGCAGACACAGACTGAGGCATCCAGCATTTAGATAAGGCCAAGACACAAATCCCCAAAAGTTATTTCAGTTTGGAATGCTGGAAATCCAGTGTGTTTCATGGTGCCAAAAGTTACAAAAAAACAAGAGAATAAAAACTTTTTAAAACACTATTTTATTTTATTTTTTTTTGTTTCATTCCATCCTGACCCTAAACAGCTCCAGAGATTTCAGCTTCCACCTTTTGGTTTGGAAAACTCCTGGTTTCCCCAAAAAGCTGGGATTTTCCCCCAAAGCTGAATTTACTGCACCTTTTCCACCCAAACTCACGAGCTCAGAGATGCATTTGTCCATCCCTGGTACCTGCTGGGAACAGCCAGGTCACTTCTCCCCTCTCCATATTCCCAGGTTTCTGTGATCCAGCCGGTCACTCCTAAATCCCAGTGATGCTGGTCACTCCCCAAACCAAAGGAGGACCTCACCCCCTTCCCTGAACCCTACAAAGAGTTAGGAAACAGCTCTGGGGTTGCTGTGTCTCTGAGAGGAGTTTTGGGGTTTTCCTGCCTGGCCCAGCCCTCATCTCATGGTGGGGGTGGCAGGGGGACAGTGGGGTGGCCACTGGTCACATGTCACCATCTGATGTCCCCTCTTCCATGGATCCCTGCCTTGGGAATTCCTCTCCCTCTTTTTCAACGTTTGATGCCTTTTTTTTCCAAGGTTTGAGGGCCTTTTCCCCCTCCCACCCAGCACTCCTCGGCCTCGCCCACACACATGGATTGGCACGGGGATAAATTTCTCCACGGGATTTGGCTGTTGGTGGTGGCTCTGATGGCAGAGATGAAGGGTGACAACTGTCCTGGACCTGAAGGAACCACGTCACAACTCCATCCAACACATCCCTGAGGTGTTTAAACTGATTATTATCCACGGTCAAGTATTTATTATTCCATTTGGAGTTGTTGCTCCATCTCAATTCCACGTGATCCTGCCGGCTCCAGCCGCTGAAAGGGCTCTGTGTTTGCTTTGTGCTGCCTCTTTCACTGCCATGCTCGGGGAATTCTTCCTCCAAGGAGATTTTTGCATGCTGTGGAGGAAAATATCTCCCCCTCCCCTCTGTCCCTATGTGCAGGTTGGGTGTTCCCTCCCCAAATTCCTGCAATAACGCCAGGATGGAGCATCTGGAGAATCTTCACCTCTGTCCAAGTCTTTGGATGGGGCCAGAGAAGCTATGGGGAGTCTGGAGTGAGGAGAAAAAGATTTTTACAACCCTTTTCTTTTTAGGTTACTCCAAACAACTTCCCAGTCCAAGGGGTGCATGTGGACGACGCAGCTCAGGGTAATTTTCTGGGCAGCCTCATCCATGTGTTAATGACTCCCATCTCTCTGTGGTCCTGACTGGCCCTAATTCCTGGTCAAAATTAGTGGTTGGGAATCACACCCTGCTCTCCTTCCTGCACATCTCAGATGTCTTGGAGAGGAGTAATTGCCACCAGGGTTGATTGGCATTACGGGAGGAGGGATTTCCATATCCATGAGCTGCAGTATCCAGGGAATTACTGGATCACGGAATGGTTTGGGCTGGAAGGGACCTTCAAGATCACCCAGTGCCACCCCCTGTCATGGGAACACCTTCCACTATCCCAGGTTACTCCAAGCCCTGCATCCAACCTGGCCTTGGACACTACCAGGGATGGGGCAGCCACAGCTTCCCTGGGAAATCCATTCCAGGGCCTCACTCCCTTGCCAATAAATATTTTCTTTCCAATATCCCATCTAAACCTCCTCTCTTTTACTTTATTTTTTACATTGTAAAAAAATAACCCTTTGCTCTTTAACCATGCCCAGGATGACTTATTTTCCCTTTCTATTACCCATGGATACAAGGAAGTTTTTCTGCAGCAAAGGCACAGCAAAAAAACCCCAGCCAGTTTTGCTTTAAAGCAGCAAAAAAATCCCCGACTGTGTTTTCCTGCAGGCTGGGGGAGCCTCCGTCTTCACAACTGCAGGAAGAATAAATCCAACCCAATGAAATATTAATTATTAGAGTCTGTCCAACTGGGATTCCTCAGTGCTTTCAGAAAGGGGAAAAATTCTGGCACACAGGAGAAAAACCACACAGATCCCCCCTTTTTTTTTTTCTTCTTGTGTTTTGTTCTTTTTATGAGGAATTACTGTGTGATGAGTAAATTAAGAGCTTTGGGTTGAGGGAGGGGAGGGAGCTTGAATTGCTTTAGGGTGGGAAATAAAAATTCCCGAAGAGGGTTGGGAAGAGATCGTGCTGTAAATAAGAGGAAAAGATTCCTTCACACCATAGGAGGGGGTGAAGGAAAGCAGAAGTTGATTAATAAAGGAGAGACATGTCCCTGAAAATTCCCTGTTCTGTAGAACTTGGGAAGAAATCCTCTAACCTGAGCAGCCCCTGGCTCCAGCCTGAGGCAGCCCTGCTCAGCACAGCTCAAAGCCCCTTTTGTCCCCGTTGTTTACCAGGCTTGGGTTGGAAGCACAACACAGAGCGTCATCCCTTGGCTGAGGAATGTTTTGCAGATTTGAGAGCTTTGACTCGAGTTAAAGCATTTCCATGATTTTTTCCAGAGCAAAATTCCTCCAAAAAAAGTGCTGTTTGGGAGAAAGGAGAGGCACTCAGAGCACACCTGGCAATGAAAAACCTCTGCTGTCTTGTCATTGTTTATTTCCAGATCCTTTTTACCCTCATTTCTCTGCAGCCTCTGGAAACATCTCTCTCAAATATTTGGCTTCTCCTGAATCTGTTTTCCCTATAAACCTCTCCAAGCTTCCTCAGCAGCTCGACCCAAATGCTGCAAATGCTTTTCATGAGGGGAAGCGAAGGGAGAGGCACCAATTTCTTCTCTCTGGTGCCCAGGACCTGAGGGAACAACTGGAGATGTGTCAGGGAAGGTCAGGCTGGATTTTAGAAAAAGGTTCTTCATCCAGAGGGTCTTTGAGCACTGTAACTCCCCAGGAAAGTGGTCACAGCATCAAGCCTGACAGAGTTCCAGAAGTGCTTGGAAAAAGCTCTTAGGGTGGAATTGTGGGGGTTGTCCTCTGCAGTACCAGGAGTTGGACTTTGATGATCTTTGTGGAGCCTTTCCAACTCAGGATATTCCACAATTACCCTGCTGTTGCTTTGGAGGATGGCTGAGGAAAAAGTGAATTAATGGATTGCTGGAAGACACAATTCCAAGTGGTAGGAATTGTGAATCCAGGGAGCTGCTGGCCCTGGGTGAGGCCGTGTGGCTCCAGCAACAGCAAAGCAACGTGAAGGAAGGGATTCCCAAGGATGATGGAAGTGGAGGTGAGGACAGATGTGCAGATAAGAGGGGTTGTTATTTTTGCCCAGGATTTTCCACTCTGTGGCTCCAGCTGCACCTAAAATAGGATTAAATTCCAGGAGAAACCCCTCTGGAGATGCAGGAACTGCAAAAGGAGCATCTCCCTCCCAAAGCTGCAGGACAAGGCAGACATTGAGGGGCTGGACCATGTCCAGAGAAGGGAACTGAGTTGAAGGAGGGTCTGGAGCACCAGGAGCAGCTCAGGGAGCTGGGGAGGCTCAGCCTGGAGAAGAAGAGGCTCCAGGGGGACCTTCTGACCCTCCCAAAACTCCCTGACAAGAGGGTGCAGGCAGGTGTGGGTTAGGCTCAGCTCCCAGGGAACAAAGGACAGGATGAGAGGAAACAGCCTCAAGTTGTACCAGGGAAAGTTCAGGTTGGACATCAGGAAGAGTTTCTTCACAGAAAGGGTGGCCAGGCATTGGAAGGGGCTGCCCAGGAGGTGGTGGAGTCCCCATCCCTGGAGGCATCCAAAGAATACCTGGATGTGGCACTCAGCTCTGGTGGGGATGCTGGAGCCACAGAGCTCAGGGTTGAGAAGAAAATGAGAAGGTTGGGAGACACCACAGGACAAGACAGTGACAACAACACTTTATCTATTCCTCATGTCTGATGTCCACACCCTCCTGGGGGAATCTGGCCAATCTCTTCGGTCCTTCAAGGGTCCATTTTCTCCCAGCACCAGCGGGCAGCTGAAGGAGGACACAGAACGGGACTCCCTGGCACCTCACGGGCGAGCCAGCCGGGGCCCTGGGCACGCACTCAGGTTGCACAGGAAGGTTTGGCAGCAGTAGGAGGTGTAGGTGGTCAGGCCCATCAGGAAGTTGTGGTGTGGGCAGGTGCTGGAGCACTTCTTGGTGATCCTCTTCCAAAGGGACAAGAAGCCTGGCCCAGAGAAGGGAGAGAGTGGATTAGCAAGGGGGTCTGTTCAGTGATCCTTGTGCAGGATGGAGTTGGGTTGATGAAAGCCATTGTCCCCCCACCCCACAGCCCAGGAATTTTTGGTGACCCTCTATACAAGGAATTCCATATCCATGCTAGGCATCTAGCACTTCCCAGGATGGATCCTCATATCAAGACGTTTTTAGGGGTACAATGATAATGTTCATTCCTGGATTTAAATCACATTTCCAGGCTTCTCTGTTCGAGGGAAATAATTCTGTTTCACTCTATATCTGGCTTTGATCAGAAACAGTGAGGCCAGCAGGACCCAGGGAAATTATTTTCCCCCTTTCTTATCACTGGTGAGGCCACACCTCAAATCTTGGGATCGGTTTTTGGGCCCTCACAGCAACAAAGAAATTGAGGAACTGGAGGATATCCAGAGAAGGAAATAGAGCTGCGGAAGGATCTGGAGCACCAGGAGAGCCTGAGGGAACTGGGAAAGGGGCTCATCCTGGAGAAAAGGAGGCTCAGGGGTGACCTTCTGGCTCTGCACAACTCCCTGAGGGTGCAGCCTGGTTGGGTCAGGCTCTGCTCCCAGGGAACAAGGAATCAAGGTTCAAACTTATTTATTCTTCCTCTGAAGGATCTTTCTTCTTCTCTCAATGTCCTCTGATTTCCAATGCAGGAATAAAACAACTGAAGAGGACAATCCCAGTGTGTGATGGAGAGAAGGACTTCAAACTTCCAGGAATGCCAGGCTGGCTTAGGAAGGGCTCCACCTCCCACCTGTGCTTCCCAGCGACCCCTCAGCCCCCCACAAACCCAGCCCAGACCTCACATCCCATTCCTGGGTCCTCACGAAGGGATCCAAAGCCAGCACCTACCGACTCCTACGGAGGCCACATTGGTGACACAGTACTCGTCCTTGTCCGAGCACTTCTCGGCCTTCAGGCAGCTCCAGTTGCTCTGTTCCCAGTTGCAGGTGTAGCAGTACAGGGCACTTGCTGCAGGAAGAGACACAAAACAGGGAAGAGGGAGATGGAATCATCTTGTGCCAGCCATAGTGAGGCCAGACCAGGGCAGGGATTGTCCCTCCGCGCTGGGCCCTGGTGAGGCTGCGCCTCAAATCCGGTTTTGTCTCCTCATGACAAGAAGGACTTTGAGGGGCTGGAGCATGTCCAGAGAAGGAAATGGAGCTGGGAAGGGTCTGGAGCAGCAGGAGAAGCTGAGGAAGGGGCTCAGCTTGGAGAAAAGGAGGCTCGGGGGGACCTTCTGGCTCTCCATGACTCCCTGACAGGGCAGGGGTGGGTCGGGTTCTAATCCCAGGGAAGAAGGGAGAGAACAAGAGGAAAAGGCCTCAAATTACACCTGGGGAGGCTCAGGTTGGACATTAGGAAGAATTTCTTTATGGAAAGGGTGGTCAGACATCAGAAGGGGCTGCCCAAGGAGGTGTTGGAGTCCCCGTCTCCGGAGATGTCCAAGGAATGCCTGCACATGGCACTCAGAGGTCTGGTGGTGATCAGAGGTTGCATTTGAGGATCTTGGAGGTCTTCTCCAACCTAAATTATTCTGGGATTTTGTGAAATGCCAGCAGCAAAAATTATCCCCTACTTTTAATGGAATCTCAAACACACAAGGTGGAGGTCTGATAAAAGCCATGGAGCTGAAAGATCCAATCCACTCTTCCAGTGCCACATCCAGCCCTGGACACCTGCAGGGATGGGGCAGCCACAGCTTCTCCGGGAATTCCGTGCCAGGGCCTCAGCACCCCCACAGGCAAGAATTTTTTCCACATATCCAACCTAAATTTCCCCTCCTTCAGTTTGACAGGCTGAGGGCTCCAAGTTTGATGTGTTGCCTGGAGCAGGGAAGGGCAGGGACTTCTGGAAGAATTTGCAAGGATGTCCCAAGGCCTGGGATCATTTTTGCTATTTGCTGGGGACTATTAAACTGCTGCCTAATTAGGCAGAAAGCACTGGCAGATGAAGAGGGTTAATTGGGACCTCCATGGCTTAGAAAAGTCAGGCTCCCACACCTTTGTCTTTGGGTGGGACATCAATGCCCCCAAAAAGAAATCCAGAACCTGGTTTGAAGGACAAAGAAGATGAGGAGAAGGATATTTTACTTTTTGCTGTGAGAATTCAGCTCTAAGACACATGCAGTGAATGCTTAATTTTTACTGCCTGGATAATCCAGCGTGGATTAGGCCAGGGTTCATTTTGGCACTGAGGACAACCTCCCTGTCTCCCGGGCCTTGTTAACACTTGGAAATCTGTCAGGATCACTGTTCTGTTGAGTGAACAAAGCTAAATAGCAGAAAGGTATTCTTAGGCCACAATGAGCTAGAAATAACTATTACAAGGAATTCTTTTCCTGCACCAGACATGTGGCACAATTCCAAGTGCTGGCAAAGCCTGTCCTGCTCTCCAAAATGAGGATAAGGTTTATTCTCCCTGGTCTATAGAAGATATATGATCATATTCCTTAAAAAAGGCTCTGATTTAGTTTACCATCTCTCTGTGAAATAAAATGCACCATTTATAACACAATTACTATGCAAATACCCACCACCATTAACTAATTCAGCCCACATCCCAACTTCTCCCTGATTCTCTGATTTTGTCCCAAAATCTCTGAAGTCAGCAAGCTGTGGGGTTGTGGAGATGGGTAGAGAGAACTGCATAGGGCCAGATGTTGGAGGTGTGGACCAGGAACACAGAGCACTGTGCTGTCTTCATCAAAATTTAGGAATAACCACAGCCTTGCACCATCCCAACAGAAAAACACCCTGGAAAGTCTCTCAAAGGCAGACCAGTGGGAACTGCCTCCTATTTTCTGTCTTGTTTTCATACAAATCCAGTTGGACAGGGAAACTCCAGTCAAAAAATAAACTTTTCACACACCCAGACTGAGATTCTAGATAAAAACCCCCAAAATGAGCACTGTGTCCTTCACCTGCACCATTTCAAGAGCTGAGGAGCACTCTTCCCTGATTTCTTTCCCTGGATATGAGGCATTCATACCTTTAAAACACTCAGCTATACTTTATCTAGGAGCAAACCTCACCTTGAGCTGCAAATAGAACCAAAGCCAGCACCACAAGGAGGGAGAACTTCATCTTCTCCCGGTCGTCTCCGCAGCCCAGGAAAAACACCCTCACCTGGGGACAGGATATAAATCTTCCCTGCCTTGGGACAGAGTGATGAGGAAGCCAATGATTTGGAAAGAGTGGGCAGGGATCATGGGTTAAATGAGAGGCCAAGAATGCAGGTGGGTTGTTTTCTCACCTCGGCATTGCCCTCAGGCTGGGCTGGCGATTCCAGGGAACAGTGAAAGCACTCTGGGAATTTGCACCATTTATTGGGATTAATCCTTTAATTCCTCTCTGGTCAGGCCAGCAGCGCTGCTGATGTCTGGGTGGGGGTTTTGTTCTGATCATCACATCTGTGGCCAGGTTGTTTCCTTTTCGCCATGGAAAATGGGAACAAGAGGTATAAATTAATGGAATTGTCTGAGTGGATTAAGCCAAGTCCATTTCCAGGGTTAGACCTGGAGAACTCCCAACATCTACAGTCAGGGTAAACCAAGCTGGATATTTATGGGGACAGGAAATGCATAACTTGGTTACCTACAAAGTCTTAAATCATAAAATCATAGAATGATTTCGGTTGGAATGGACCTCAAAAATCATCTCATTCCAACCCCCTGCCAGGGACAGTGACACCTTGCAGCCAGTTCAACCTGGCTTTGAACACTTCCAGCAGAGGTTAAAAATATCTTTGTCCCCTTTTTCATGGAGCATCCAATTCAAAGCCTTGCTCAATACCCGTCAGACAAAAATGTTCTCAGCCTTTAGAATTGCTGTGCATGAAAAGGGTGGAGCTGGAGCTGATAACTTCATCCCTTCTGGGGCTTCCATCTGACTGCCTGTCCCACTTGTGCCTCCAAGGAAAGAGTTAACCAGATGTTTAGTGCTGGACATCAACAGACATCTCCATGAATCACCAAGCCACCAAGGAGCAGAGAGGGTGAAGCAGGAGGAGCCCCTTGGAGTGAAGCCACCTGGGCAATCAGGTGTCTGCTTATCCCTTCCTTCTCCATCCTGCAGGAAAAAAGAGCAGAAACTGACACAGCCTGGGATTTAGGAGATGGAAAAGCAGAAGAGGCAGAGGGTCCAAAACCATGTGGAAGAAAGATGGATGAGATGGGGTTTAAAATGATTGAGGGTCAACATGGTTTTCTCAGCAGGAGCCAAGTGAGATGATAAAAATTCCCTGAAGCAGAGGAGATGCTCTTCCAAGACATTCAGAGCATCCAATGGGATCAATCACTGACCACAGAGAAGGCTCAGTCAGAGGAAATTCAGAGACACCAAAACCCACCACATCTTCCTTCTCAAGGAAACAAAAGCTGGGGGAAATCTTGCAGAGAGCTTTTTTTGCTCAATTCACTTGAGACTTTGGAGGTTTCTGACAACGCCGACTCCGCTGACGTAAAACTGGATCAACAGGATGGGGAAGTCAGCCCTGATAACCCCAGGAGCACCAGCCATTCCTCTCCCATGGATCTACACCTGGGTGTGGAGAGGATAAACCACATCTCTTGCCCAAGAGATGAAGCCGTGCCAGGCTCGGGGACTGCGTGCCACGGGAATGCCGGAGGAGGCGTGTCAGTGCTGCCAGGTGTCACAAGGCAGTGACCAAAGAGCAGGACCTGTTCCAGGCAATAAGGATTGGCCAGCCTGATTCATCGTGGCATCAGGGGTGACTCTTTGGGGGGAATCTGGAAGTCAGGCTGGGAAGCCAAGGCTCAGTGTCTCGCAGAAGTGGGAGCACCCTGGGAAAGCTCTGTCCTCTTGTTTTCACCTGTTTTTGACTGGGTTTTTGAGGAAAAAAAAAGGAAAAGTAGTTGTGTTACTCTTCAGTATGATTTGGATTGTGGATTCCCCACCCCTAGAAGCGTTCAAAGCCAGGATGGATGGGGCTTGGAGCAACCTGGGATAGTGCAAAGTGTCCCTGCCCATGGCAGGGGGTTGAAACAAGAGGGTCTTTGAGGTCCCTTTTAACTCAAACCATTCCATGATTAACATCTATTCCCTCAGTTCCAAGGACTGGTGACACAAATATCTCCTGCCTGACACAGACCCAGAGAGAAATCACCGAGTCCAGGGATTCAAATCTGCTCCTCACTGACAGCCAGAGGAGGATCTCCAAGGCCATGGGAAGTGGTCCACCACAGCTCCACTGGCAGGAGTGGTTAGAGGGACAAGTGGGATGATGGACAAAAGTACACGATGGGTCAGTTCCCATTCTGGGGGTTGCTGGTGGTCCACTGAACCAGATTTGTGGGAAGTTACCATCCTGGCCTTGGGGATGTGTGGTGCAGGGGTGAGGTGTGGCACTGCCATGGCTGGCATTTCCTCAGGAGCCTCAGGATGGTGGTGTCACCCTGGATGGCCAGCACATGGAAGCAGCATGACCAGAGCATGGAAGGCTTGGCTGGGTCAGGGCAAAGATCTGGGAAAAAATGTGTTCCAGTATCCATAGCCTACAGCTGTGGCAGAAAATTCAGCTTTTCAAGGACCATCTCCAGCACAGAGGCCAAGAGGCCAATATCAGTCTCTCAGGAATAATCCTTCCTTTGTGCCACCTGCTCTGTTTTATTCCAGATATTCCATGGAGTAATGATGGTTGATCCATCCTAGAACCTCGCCAGGAAATTTGCCAACAATTAAACCGATTAATTAAATGTTGTGGGTGATGTTCCAGACCAGGGATGTTCCGAGCAACTGTTTATTTCCCTAGCTTAGGTTCATCCTTGGAGATCAGGCCCTTGCAGGCATTTTAATCACATCCTTCAGGATGAGAACTTGATCCTGGATTTTACTCTTGGCTCTGGAACACTGCACTACACGCCTGTGTTGGAGCCATGGAAATGTGGCTTTGTTTGCCTGACCTCTGGAATGTTCTGGCTGTTGAGTTTCCTGGATGCAGAACAGAGACTGGAAGTCAAGGAAGAGGGATCTGCTCATTTTTTGGGAGCGTTATACTGGGTTCTGAAAAATGGCCTCAGAAAAGTGTCCATGTAAGAAACCCAGTGATGAGCAAGAACAGAAACATCATGGATTGGCCTTTCCTGTTATATGTCCTGAAGTTTTTACCCACTCAGCTTCCCTGTGGTCAGAGGGTGACACACCTGCCTCATCCCTTCTCAGGGGGCATCTCAGAAAATTCCCAGATAATTCCATCTATCCCTCTGTTCTGCCATTCCCCATCCAGTCCTAAGGCATAAGAGGTAGCAGGACGGAACTGGTTCTCAGCTCCAGGTGTATTCCAGCCCTAAATAAAACACACTGAAGCAATTGCAGAGTCTTGCTCCCTACCCTTCATTTTTTGTGGAGTTTTTGAGGGAGGAAGAGGCCAAATATGGCACCACTTTTTGCCAGGGATGACAGGACTTTGAAGGACACATGGCCCTGGGAGAAGAGGAACTGTGTGTGTTGAGCACCTCCTGGATGAGTGAGAGCTCCAGCTCTTCCTTTCCTCAACCCAATGACAGTGAACAGTGATTTTCCCTTCCTCTTTTTCCCATCCCTTCTCCACGAGGATTTCTCTGTGCTGATCCTGCAAGGCTCACTCTTTGCATCCTGCCTGGTTGTGACCTCGTCATCTTCAGGACACCAAGGTGAGCTGTCACCACCACACCCCTCAGAGGTGCTCAGATTTCAGAGAAACCAAGAGGAGCTTGGAGTTCATCCCACACAGGCTTAAGTCCTTTGCACATCAAATCATGGGAGGACTTGATCCTTGTGGCTGCTCCTGCCAATCTCCCACACTCTTCCCCATTCCTGGGTGCTCTCCATTCCTATTTCCATGGGGAAGAGACACTCAGCATCAGGAACCAAGCATGAGCAGCCCAGGGCTGGGATACACCAAGGTGCTGAAATCCTGAGAATTTGCCCTTTGGCTTCCTCTCTTCCAAGCAGTGCTGGGAAACGGTGCCCCAGGGCCATCCCAAATCCCTAATTATGGATATTACGTGATTTTATGGTGTCTCTGGGGCTCCTGTATTGCCCAAATCCCAGATGGATCTGGATTAAGTCACAAAAAGGATTACACCTGTAATTGGGGACATTGATGGGGGGATCTGACAGCCCCTCGAGCTTCCCTGGGGCTGGAATCACTGCAGTAGAGCTGTCATGGAATCTACACTAATAATACATGGAAAATCCATGCAAAATTCCAAGGGATGTTGAACAGCTGGCCACACTTTTTAATTGTTAATGTGTTCCTCAGCGTGGCTTTGACCTGGCCAAGTAGGACCACCCCTGAAAATCTCATATCCAAAATCCCAGACCTTCTCCAGAGAGGACACTGGAACAGTACCACTGGAGCTGCAAATCCATTATTTTTCAAGACTTTTTTTCCTATAAACCTTCTGAAATTTCCATCTGGCTGAGACATGCCGAGAGCTGGGGCCGTGCTGATCTGGATTGGATCTTCCTCCTACTCACTTCCATTTGTTTTATTCCCTGGGTAATTCCATGAACAACCTGTTCCCAACCACCAGCCCTGCTATGAGTCAGTTCTCTATAAAAAGAGAATAAACAATAAACACATTGGAATTGTTTGGGGTTTTTTTAATGGTAGATCTAGAGGGAACGTTTATATGAGATATTGGGAAAAAATTCTTCCCTGTGAGAATGGTGAGGCCCTGGCACAGGTTGTCCACGTGAGCTGGAATCCCTGGAAGTGTCCAAGGTCAGACTGGATGGGGCTTGGAGAAACTCTGGATAGTGGAAGGTGCCCCCACCCACAGAGGATGCAACAAGATGAGCTTTAAGATCTTTTCCAGCTCAAACCATTCCATGATTCTGAGGAATCAGGATGGGCCAAGAAGCTTCCAAGGGCACTTCAAGTATGCAGGCCAAGTTTTTTTGGGAGCAAGAAGGAGAAGGAAAACCTGCAGCCCAGCTCTTAAAATATCACTCTCTACTGACTTCCTAAATACCCCAGGATGGGGATTCCTGGATTTCCATGGTGCTGCATCCATGGAAAAACCACTTGGTGAGGACCAGGACTTCAATTTTGATTGTCCAGTTGGTGTCAATCCTGGAGCCTTGGGAAGGGCTTGTTCCCATGTGGATTTCTCTCCTGTGACTCCACAGAATATCCTAAGGTGGAAATGCTTTTCAAGGATCAGCCAAGTCCTGCCTACTCCAGGAAAATAAAGATTAATTCTATGCAGAACAACAGGGGAAAATCTGGATGGAGGCTTTTCCATGAATGTTAATTCCTGTTTTGAAGACAACTCATAAGGAATGGCTTATGTTGGAAGGGACTTTGAAGATCATCTCAATCCAAACCCCTGCCATGGACAAGGACACCTTCCACTATCCCAGGTTACTGAGACTGTCATCCAGCCTGGCCTTGAACACTTCCAGTGGTGGGGCATCCACAACTTCTCTGGGCAACCTGTGCCAGGGCCTCACCCCATCCAATCACTCCATACCTGCCCTTCTCTCCCATCCCACATTTCCCCTCCTCAGGAGCTCCAAGCCAGAATTTCCCTATTCTGTGTCCTTGGAACAGAGGCACAAATCCTTCATCCTGAGCTGAATTGTGGCTTGGTACTGCTATTTATACAAATCTACAGCTGCTCCATACAAAGCTAAACAAAAGCAGAGCTAATTAGCCAGAACCATTGGTCAATTAGGAAAATTGCTCTTCCCACTCGGCCAAGATTAAAAAAAAAAAACAACCAAAAAACAAAAAAGCAGGCAGGTCAAGACAAACTCAGCCAAAGCAAATCTAAGAGGTCTCAATCCAGAGGTTTTACAAACTCAAAGATGCTGGCCTGGTAGTAAAATCAGGGAATGGTTTCTGTTGGAAAAGACCTTAAAGATCATCCAGTTTCACCCCTACCATGGGCAGGGACACTTTCCTCTATCCCAGGTTGCTCCAAGCCCCTTCCAACCTGGCCTTGGACACCTCCAGGGATCCAGGGGCAGCCACAGCTTCTCTGGGAATTCCAGTCCAGTCCAGGCCTTCACTACCCTCCCAGGGAAGAATTCCTTCCCAGGATCTGAGCTATTCCTGCCCTCTGGCAGTGGGAAGCCATTCCCTGTCCACCCCTTGTCCAAAGTCCCTCTCCAGCTCTCCTGGATCCCTTAGAAGGGGCTCTGAGGTCTCCCTGGAGCCTTCCCTTCTCCAGGCTGGACATTCCCAGCTCTCCCACCCTGGCTCCAGAGCAGAGGGGCTCCATCCCTTGGTCTCCAAGGCCTCCACTGGACTTGCTCCAGCAGCTCCAGATCCAATCCCAGATGTGGACACAGTGCTCCAGGTGGGTCTCACCTGAGTGAGGCAGAGGAGTATCCACAGAAAATACCCAATTAAAGGCATAACAACTGGACACAGTGCTCCAGGTGGGTCTCACCTGAGCAAAGCAGAGGAGTATCCACAGAAAATACCAAATTAAAGGCAAAATGAACACCCTCGCCTTGGACTCAAAGAGGAAGACCTGAATTCTCTTTTATATTTCTGGAATTTTATCTCCTGCTTTTGTTATTTTTGTGGTGCTGTTTTATATTTTCCCAGCACACAGGAGGGCCCTGTGAGGATGACCCAGCACAGCCCCTTGGAGGAGCTCTGTCAAATGTGAGAATATAGAGGAGAATCAAACAAATAAAAAATAAATATAACTCCTTTTTTTTTTCTGAAATCACAAAATGGAGTCAAGGGTTATGCAGCCTCCATTCAGCCAGGTTTTTGATGAAAGGGCCACACAGCCCAAGTGGCTGAAGGAAAAATGGAGTGAAATTATGGCTATAGCCATCCAGCACAGGGTCCCACAGGCAAAGGAAGAGAAGCCAAATTTAAAAAAAAAAATGGGATTGTGCTGAGCTCCTGGGCTTGGAAGAGCAGCCAGACCTTCTGGATCCAGTTTATCTCCCCTCACCACCTCCAGCTCACAACCCCAGCAGAATTTGGGTTTGAGGACATTTGAGTTCATTCTGTGCCTGTTTCTGTCAGAATTCCAGTATTGGATCCAGGGATGCTCAGGAAAGGGGTGGAGGTGGAGATTTAAGCCCTCCAGGTGTTCCCTCGAATTGAAGTGCTGCTTCCTGCACCAGGAATGAACTGTGGGAAAGTCAGAATCTTTTTCTGCCTGGGGAACAGCCCAGAGTGGAACAGGAGCCGCATTTAAAGCTGGTTGAGTTAATTACCACCCCATTGTCCTCCACTTTGTCAAATCCAGCCTTCAGAAGTAGCAAATCCCAACAAAACCTTGAGAAAGAGATGGAAGAGATTCCACAGAATGAGCTCATTCAACTCCAAGTGACCCTGGGAAGAGTTTAGAGACTTCCTTGTTATCCCATCCTGCCAGGAAAATCGTCTGCCCTGTTTCCAAGAGGAGGGGCAGCCTGAATGCCACCCACCCACCTGGAAACACAGCATTTTTTTGGGAAGCAATCAGCTGTCTGCCTCCTGCAACACAGGGCAATCCCAGGGAACCTCTGGAAGTTCCTACAGTCTGGAGAGACATCACATCACTTGGAAGAGGCACTTTTTATGCTAGGACAAGTGCCACTCCCAGAGGGCAGGGTTAGATGGGATGTTGGAAAAGAATTCTTCCCTGTGAAGGTGATGCGGCCCTGGAATGGAATTCCCAGAGAAGCTGTGGCTGCCCATCCCTGGAGGTGTTGAAGACCAGGTTGGATGGGGCTTGGAGCAAGCCCCTTCATGGCAGGGGGGTGGAATTCCATGATCTTGAAGGTCCTTTCCAACACAAACCAATCCAGGATTCCATGATCTCTCTTCCTTCCAGGCTCACAGCAGCAGAAGGAACTTAGGAGCCTCCCTGCATCTGGGAGAGCCTTTATCCCAAGGTTTATTTCCAAGCCAAACCAATTAAATCGTAACTGTAACTTAATCCCAACTTGGATTAAGAATATTAACAAATAATTTATGGGGATTTCTCCTGCTGCAGCCTGCAGTGGCTCAGGAATAAAGTCTGGAGAAGCCCATCTCAGAGCTTGGGACAACTCAGCTGAGCTTTTCCTGATTCTTTATTTTGTTTTGAGTAACAAAAGTGTCCACTGGCAAAAAAACAGGGATAGGAAGAGCCAGGCTGGATGTTACCCACTCATTCCTAGTGGGAGGCCCAGGATGTGCAGCCATCCTCACCCCACAGCCACTGTCAGCTCCCCTTCAAGGGGTACAAACCTGAGATCCTGGACTTTCATCCTTCCTGGACAGTCTTTCCACTGCCCCTCATTAACCAGTTCTTCAGTTTAGCCCAGGCATCCAATTTCTCCCAGGCTGCTTTCCTTGCAGCCACTTTCCTCCGCATCAGCACTTCCAAACACGTGGCTGGGGATAATGGCTCTGCAATTCAGGCTGATTTTCCATCCATCTGAGCCTGGCTGAGTGTGAGGGGACAGAAATCCAGGGAGCTCTTACAGCACATGTTTTATTTATGCCAAACCACAGCCATGCTGTTGTCTCCCACTAAAAAAGGTTGGAAAAGGAAATGCCCCCATTCACTGAGTTCACAGACAGCATCTGAATCACAGCAGCCACAGCCTCAAATGGCCTTCCCCTTTCCTCTCAAGCTAACAAAACATTCCCTTGAAAGTTTTTGTTCTGGATTTACCATTTTTTCTCCCTCCTCATTTTTGCAACATCAGGCCTCAAAGGGAGAAGGACAGAGAGGAAAAACCCTCTGGAAATCCTTCCTCAGGATTTCCCCACAGGGAAATCAAAACCCCACAGGGGTTTGCCAGCTTTTATGAGTGTGCCAGGCTGCAGGTGGGTGGTTTTCCCTTCATCCCATCACTCCAGGCACTGGATGCAAGGGAGAAGCAGCAGCAGAGCAGCAAATGCTCCCTCACCTCCCCTTCCCTCACAGCACCAATTAAGATAAATCAGCCAAAATTCCACCTCTCCTTATGTTTGAGGGCCCCATCATTAAGCAGATGAGAGAGCAGCCAAGCAGAGCTGATGAGTTCCCTTCCCCAAAGTGGCTGAGTCACCATTCCTGGAGGGATGTAAGAGACATGGAAATGTGGCACTTGGGGACATTGTCCTGTGGTGAATGCAGCAATTAACAGTTGCACTCCACGAACTTAAAGGGCTTCTCCAACCTAAACCATTCCATGATTTAGATCATCTGATGGGCCAGGGGAGGAGAGGAGCCCTGCCAACCTGAAAATATGGAATGTGGCTCTGGAAAACAGGAGGCTGATGAGGTTTTTTTTTTTCCACGAGGACCAATAACGTGCTGGACATGGAGCAAGATTCTGACTCATCCCTCTGAGAGAGACGCAGGAAGACTCATGATGTGCACAGCTCTGGCCAATGGATTTATGTTCCCAAATCTCCAGGATGCTGATGCAGAAGCAACGACTAAGGATGGATCCCACTGGAGCTTCCAGCTGCTCAAACAGCTCCAGTGGGAAGAGGAAGAGCTTGTGGAGCCCCCAGTCATCCTCAGATTGGGGGCACCAGAGCTGAAGCACTAAATCCAACTCTGGGATCATCAGCACAAGGATCTGGAGCTGCTGGAGCAGATCCAGAGGAGGCCATGGAGATGCTCCAAGGGCTGGACCCCTCTGCTCTGGAGCCAGGCTGGGAGAGCTGAGGGTGTTCACCTGGAGAAGGGAAGGCTCCAGGGAGACCTCAGAGCCCCTTCCAGTGCCTAAAGGGGCTCCAGGAGAGCTGGAGAGGGACTTGGGACAGGACACAGGGAATGGCTTCCCACTGCCAGAATGCAGGGTTACATGGGATATTGGGAAGGAATTCTTCCATGTGAGGGTGGTGAAGACCTGGCAGAGGCTGCCCAGAGAAGCTGTGGCTGCCCCTGGATCCCTGGAAGTGTCCAAGTCCAGGTTGGACAGGGCTTGGATCAACCTGGGACAGTGGAAGGTGTCCCTGCCCGTGGCAGGGGGTTGAATTCCATGATGTTTAAGGTCTCTTCCAAGCCAAACCATTCCATGATTCTTTGATTTTAAGTTCCAAGTCCCAGAATTCGGGGCTAAGTGATCCCATGGAACAGGACAGGCTGAGGGAGGATGGAGTTGCTGCCTTTAACAGGGACAATTATGGAGCTGATGTCCAAGGATAATCTGGCTCTGCACAAAGGACAAGCAGCTGCTTCCCAGATGCACCAAGGGAAACCCCAACCAGACAAAGGGAAGGAAGAGCTTTGCCAGGGCAGAGATTCATTCCCAAAACAGTGACCCTGAGAGATGGTGGAAGAATCTCCCCTCCACAGAAACACTGAAATTAAAATCCTGAACAACCCAGCCAGAGTTGACTCTCCTACGAGGAGAGGGTTGAACTCAAACCTTCCAAAGACCTTCCCCAATCCTGGATTTCTGGAGAAAGTCTGGGCAAGGGCAGCAGATACCAAAGGAAGACAAGAGAAACTTCTCACCACCTCCTCCCACCCCCAAATTTATTTTCTCCAACAGCTCCTCTGTCAACACTGCCCAGGGCCATGAGTGTAGGACATCCCCAGGCTGCAGGAAGGGAACTTTCCAACCCTCACGTATTTTTGGGGGATTTTTTTCATTTGTTTGGGTTTTTAAATTTTTTATTTGTTTGTTTGTTTATTAAAGCTCCATTATGTACCCAGAACAACCCTAAGCTGATCCAGTACCAGCCTAAACAGGCAACTTTGTTCCTGGTAGATTTTGGGTGAGGTCTCTTCCCACTCACAGTGAAAAAAAAAGGCTTTTATGAAAAGCAAATTAGGCAACCAAGAAGTCACAGGGGAAGGTGTCACTTCTGGTTTTGTCACAATCCACAGCTTCCCTTTTTTAAATAAAAAGAGGAAGTAATCACAATGGAAAAATGCTAAACTTTTTACTTTGAATTTCACCAAATGCAGTCATGATTTTGGATTACTAACAGGCATCAAACACCGGTTTTCCTCTGCCTGCAACATCATAGGAAGCTGGAAAAGACCTTTACGGTCATAAAGTCTAACCACCACGTTCACCACTAAACCATATCCTCAAGTGCCATTTCCAGAGGGTTTTTGAGCACTTCCAAGGATGGAAACTTCAGAAAAACATTGGAAAACTGGAGCTGAAATCATGCCTGGAAGGGCCAAAGTGAGGATGGGTCATCTGAGCACATCAGCATTGCTTGGACCCATCAAATAACCCCAAATTGCTGGGGTGGGAGAGGGATCCTTCTCTCTGGGAAAGGAGCATGATCCTGCTCCACAGGGGTCTGAGCAGTAGGAAAAGCTCCTGGGCATTAGGCCATGGGAAAGGTCAGGGAATATTCCCAGAAACACTTGGAGGACTCCAGGAAAAACAGGGCAAGGATGGACAGGACCATTTGGGACAGCAACAACTCAGCCTTTCTGGAATTACTCCTTTATTTTATAGAATCCCAGAATGGTTTGGATTGAAAGGAACCTTAAAGCTCATCCATGTGCAGGAATACCTTCCACTATCCCAGGTTGCTCCAAGCTTTATCCAACCTGGCCTTGAGACACTTCCAGGGAGGGAACATCCAGAGCCAGACATGGAATGAGTTGCAAAAAGCCTCCAGTCATGGAGATTCAGAAAAAAAAAATCACTTCCAGTTTTAATGAAATGCATTCCCAAGACCTCCATTTCCAACCAAAACAGCAACAATTTCAACACAAGAATCAGTGGAAATAAACACATGGGAAGCACCAGAAGCTCTGTAATACAGAGCCCTGGAGGTGCCAGAGGGTTTTGCTGCCAATGCAACAGTTTGCTCACACCTGGGATTCTCTGGGTTGTGGGAATTGTGCTCTTACTGCCTTTTTTGGGGATGTGGAAAGCAGCCAGTTAAGTAGCAAACACAACCAGCTTATGCTGTTGATCCCTGCCTGCTCCATTCCCAGCTGGAGTGGGAAGGATGATGCCAAAGGTGTCATCCTAACACAGAAGCAGCTCCATGAATATTAGTCCCAGTCCCCACTACACATCCCACAGAGCCTGGCCCAGCATTATCCTATTTCCTAGGAAACTCCCCATTTCCTAAATCTCTGTCTGGACAGCTCAGTTCCTGCTCTGGATACAGAAGCCAGAGCTAAGTGAAGAAAATAACAAAATAAACGTGGCCTCAAGTGAGATGTCTTCTCCCAGACAAAAATTTAGCTTGTGGGGATGCTTAAAATACACTTTGCTCGTGGCCAAGGTGAATTTTAACACCCTGCAATGTGAAACTGCTTTTAAATCCAACATCTTCCCTCTACCTTCTCCTGACATGACACAAATTCCCTCCCATGCTTCCCATTTAATATCCCTGCAATTGCAAAACTTTCTCCCCTCCTGGAGGCAAAAGGGCACAAAGTCCCCCAAAATGTAAAACCCTGAGATATTTCCTTTTCCCCCCAAGTGCATCCCTAACCCAGTCCTGGGTTTTATACTGCAGTTCCCTGTTTTTCTGCTGTCATCACCTCATGTTTCCCCATCCATCCCATGCAGTCTGGAAAGGGCAGCACAGCTCTACTGCACCAAGAAGACAGGATTAGACCTGATCTTGTTGATCAGCACAATTAAGGTTCTTATTTAATCTCCTTCAAAGACTCCAGAGGAAGAAATAACAAAAAATCCCAACTATTTGCCAACTCTGAAGAGGAATCAAGAGTTCCCAAAGTCCAGAATCCCAATCGGCAACACCTGTTTCAACTGGAAATCCAGGTGTTTGCTTTTCCATACAAAAAAAAACCAAAAGGCACCAAACTCAGACAAGCCTCAGCCCCCCAGCAGCAGCAAATTTAAAAAAAAGCTCCCCAGCAGCACCAAATGACCAGGATTTGGGATTTAACATGGAAGGCACCAGCTCAGAATTCAAAGTCCTCGCCAGCCATGTCGATGGCCCAGGCAAACTTCTCCCTCTGGGTCTTGTTGTAGATCCTCTCAATGGGAATCCCAAATTTCTTGCACCTGTACAGACCACAAGACACCAGTGGGGACCAGTTATCCAGCAGTGACCTCTCCACTGCACCTCTGGAAATCTCCAAGGCCAGCTTGGATGGGGCTTGGAGCAACCTGGAACAGTGGTAGGTGTCCCTGCCCATGGAACACCACAGATTTTTAGGTCCTTCCCACCCCAAACCATCCCATGATTTCACACCCAAGACTTACCAAGCCACGCTAATCCTGGGATCCAGGTAATTCAGCTTGGATGTGCCCAGAGCTATTTGCTTGTTCTCCTCCTTGTCCGTGGCCTGGATGTTCAGCTTGGCCAACTGCTCCTCCAGCCTCTTCAACAGCTTCTTCTTCTTCTCCACATTGCTGAGGGCAGAGAAGAAACAAAACAGAATGTCCCAAAGCCCAGAAATTCTATGGATTGGCAGAGCCAAAGGTGCCATTCAGCACTAATCTGTTTCTCAAGGGTTCAGATCTGGTGAGATGCTTTCTTAATACTAAAAATTAACAATAAAAAACCCCATAATTTCCACCACCAAACATGGGCAAACAAAATCCAGTATCTTGGAATGGATTGCCCAGAGAAGCTGTGGCTGTTCAACCCCTGGAAGTGTCCAAGGCCAGGCTGGACAGGGCTTGGAGCAACCTGGGAGAGGAGGATGTGTCCCTGAAGGGAACCATCCCCAAGATCTGAACCATCTTCTAAACTTCCATGGGACAAGAAGGACCCAATCCCAAACATGAGCATTTCTGTTCTGATGAGGTATTGGGACACATCAGCTCCATCCATGGGCCCTCTAGATCCCTCTGCAAGAGAGGATTCCAAGGAAGAGCCACTCACTCTTCTGCTTTGGCATCTTGTGTGTCTTTAAACTCATCTTCAGCTTTTTTCACTTCTTCCTGGGCTTCCTCCACTTGTTTCTTCTTGGCATCGATCTGTGAAGGTGAAAAAGTCAGACAACACCTCCAACCTGCCTGAAGGTTTCAGCTTCCTCCCTCTTTTCCTTCACACACCATTCCTCAATTTGTTACCAACCCTACTTCCCAATTTGTCCCCTCAGCATTTTCTGGGCTCAAGCATTTTTTAGCATCTTCTAAAGATACCATCCCAGCCCAGATTCCACAAACACTTGGAGCTCCTAAATCTGTTCATCTTCTGCACCTGCCAGAGACTGAGGGACTTGTGACGGCACCAGAGCCCTCAGAAAAGTCCCAGTCCATCAGTAAGGCATGAGCAAAGCCTGAGGACAATTAAAAGTGGTAATTTAAGGTATTTTCAAGCTGCTCCTCGAGCAAAAAAAGGCAGGAAAACCTATTTTCCTAATCTTAATTCAACTGGGCCAGAGCTGCCATCACAAAAGGCCCCCAGCTTGGTTTGAAGACAGAGTGTGATTAAAAAAGCCCTAAACTCATAAAAACTCACCCAAATTCTATGCCAAGTTGCTTCCTCCAGCATTTGAGGTCACTACAGCCCTCTCTACCCCTGGGTCGCAATCCCAGGACTATTCCTGGGACCATCCCACTATTCCCAGGACATTCCCTGATGTTCTTGACCAAGGTGATTCCTTCAGACATCACCCCAGCCCAAAAATCAGAGGCTGGATTAAGTCTGGGATCTCTCAGCTGGGTCTGTGTCACCTTTTCCTGCAGGACTTGCATGGACTTGGCAAAGGTCTTTGGTATGGACCTCTGATGATTGCACAGGATGGCCACGGCTCGGTTGGCTCGGTTGTAGGACAGGAGTTTTCCCGCAACATTGTCTTCAGCTGGAAAGAAATGAGAACATCACTCTGACTCCATTCCAGGAGCTGGGGGAAGCAGGGAATACAGCAAAAGGAAAGGCAAACAAGTTGCCGTCGCATTCTCTCTCCAGGGAGAGCAATAATGGTTGTGGGAATTGGGGAAGGACAATTGAGCCTCACAGTCTGATGCCGTGACTCATCCCTCACGTACCCAAAGAAGCAGAAATAGCGCAACCAACCAGCAACACAAGGAAAAGAGGGAAAAATATTCCCATCCTGGCCATCAGTTAGTCAGAGCACCCCTGAATTCACTGTTTCTCACTTAGCAATATCCCCAACTCGCTGCTCACCCCCATTTGTTACTCCCACCCCAATATGTGAAGCACCACGTGCCCAGGGGGGACGTGGGCAGTTTTAGGGATCCCAAGGCAGCGGATGCACATTCCTGAGCCCACTGTGCTCTCTGGGTCCAGCCACGCTCTGCTGACACCACAGCCTCTGGAACTCACGGTTGGTGAGGGCCTTGAGCTGCTCCTGCAGGGTGATGGAAGCATTGTAGGTCCTGAAGACTTTGGCTGTCAAACCATCCATGAGGTGCTGGAGGTGTTTGTTCAGGAAGGTTGTCTGGAGGAGGGCAGAGAGGGGATAAGTGTGGAGAAACTCACAGCAGGAGCTCTAGCGACAGGAAAAGGAGGGATGGCTTCAAACTGACAAAGGGTTTGATGGGATATTGGGAAGGAATTCTTCCCTGTGAGGCTGGTGAGGCCCTGGAATGGAACTCCCACAGAAGCTGTGGCTGCCCCATCCCTGGAATTGTTCAAGGCCAGGTTGGACAGAGCTTGGAGCAACCTGGAATAGTGGAAGGTGTTCCTGCCCATAGCAGGGATTTGGAACTTTACAAGATTTGAAGTCTTTAGGGTCCCCTCCTACCTAAACCATTTCATGATTCCACAAAGGAATAGAACAAACAGAAGCTGGGAAAAATCTCATTTTAGACCATCTTCTGGCCTAAGCAACCAATATCAGGCATTAACAAACATATAAGTCCTACAGCTCGTAGAGCTATTTGTGGGTCAAGTCATCATCTACCCAGCACTGGCCTAAAATTCCACCTAACTCCACAAAAAAATCTTCAATTTTAACAATTTCTGCCCATCTATGTCAAAGAGGACACACGTTGGCACTTGGGGACATGGTTTAATAGTGGACCCGGCAGTGCTGGGTTAATGCTTGGATTTGATGATCTTAGAGGTCTTTCCCAAACAACCATTCCTGATCTCACAGACAATATCATATCCCTGTTCTACAGGGAACATGGAGCTGCTCATTGATCCCATATCCCATCCCAAACATGAGGGAGGAGGTTTTTCCAGGAGGGAAGGCAGCACATCCCTCCAGCAACCTCTCCCACTTCTATGGAGCCCTAACAACGTGCAAAAGCATCAAAAAACTGAGGTCTGGTACCTCCAGTAATTCCCCAAAATGTGGGCACACTTTCCCAGGCTAAAAAAATCCCAAGTGGGTGAGTTGGAGGAGGGAAGGAGCAGGAACCCAGCTCCTCAGCAGGGACACAGGGAAGCAGAGACACTCCAGTGCAGAAGGAGGCTGGAAAACCTCACAGGGTGTTCAACAGTGACAGTGGTGTCCCTAGAGAGCCGAGAGGTAAAATAAGGCAAAGGGATGACCACCAAATGTGGCCAAGGGTGTCATGGCTTGGCTTCTCCTCCTTCAGGGCCACCAGTACTGTCTGAAAAGCCTCAAGGTGGCAACTCACAGAGAGCTGGTCAAAGAGGTCCTCGGTGGGGTCCTTGTTCTTCATGAACAGCTGCAGGTTCTTGAACACCTGAAGAGGGGGAAAGGACAGGCCTGGTCAGGGCCAAGGAATGAACTGCTCCCAGACATCTCCTTCATCTGTCTCTCCTCCTCCAGATGGACTCTGACTCACCCTCGTGTTGGCACATCCCACCAACCTTCAAGAGGCCACTGGGTGTTTCCCCCCCTGCCACGTATTTTCCCATCTCTGACATTCCAGCTGCTCCACAAACACCATTAAAATCTTATTTCCCACGGGAAAAGGAAAATTATTCAATATAAATGGAAACATTTCAAGTCCTGACTCTCACAAGCCAGCTGAGGGTGCTCCAGCAAGAGGTGGGACTTCTCCCTCATGGTTCATGGGGTAAAACTGATGGGCTTTTGGGTTTTCTATTCTGCATTGGTGTGTGGCTTTTGTTCAGGGTGCTGAGATCCTTTCACAGGGTGAAGAAGACACAACAATCCTACTCTGATTGGAACTCAAGGACATCTTTTCCAAACTTCAGGCTCGAAGTGAAACAACGTGGAAGGAAGAGGGTGGGCAAATGAAGCTCCTGTATGCAAATGGACCCAAACATATAAAAAGAGTGGGATCTTGGGACTGGCCCCCCTCCCTTCGGCCTCCATCTTTGGAGCCATCCAGCCAGAGCCTGATTTGTAACCCTGCTGCTGTCTGGGGGGGACCTCTCAATAAATATCCTTTATTCCCCTAACTCCGTCTATCCTCTGGTCCAGTTCTTCCACGCATCAGTACAACCTTGGAAGTTCCATCCCAAAATTTCTCCCACTCTCCAGCGTTAAAACACACATTGGTAACAGGTTTTGGATGAAAATTTGGGACTGATAAACATTGAGGGAACCCAGATAACCAAGCACTCAATCTATTCCTGCCCCACTCACCGGCTTTTCCACGGACACTTTGTTGTAGTAACGGATGGAGTCTTTCCCAAGGAAGTCGAACTCCACCACGTGCTCCTGCCCATCCAGCTGGGGGTGCAGCTGGATGTGCTCCACGCGCAGGGAGCAGCAGCCAACCGTGTCCGCAGTCTCTCCTTCCTCCTTCTCGTTCCCAGCTCGCAGGGCCAGCTGGAAGGAAATAGGGAGTCATCCATCCCATGCCATTCCACCTCAGTTCCCCTTTCCCAGGTTGTTAAAGTGGATCGGGACTAGAGGAGATCGGATCATCTCCATCTATAGATCCACAGAATGATTTGGAAGGGATCTTCAAGATAGATTGGTTCCAACCCCCTGCCATGGGCAGGGACACCTTCCACTAGAGACAATTTTCAATCCAGGCTGGATGGGGCTTGGAGCTACCTGGTCAAGTGGAAGGTGTCCCTGCCCATGGCAGGGGGTTGGAATGAGATGATCCTGAAGGTTCCATCCAACCAGACCATTCCAGGATTCCATAATCATCATCCCCGGAATCCTCATATGGAGCCACCCTGGGCAGCAGAACCAGGAAACACCAAAAAACGACGCAGTGGAGTGGATCAGGGAAGTGAATTCACAACTTCCACGTGGATGGGGAACTGGAGTGAGGCTGTGGATACCTTATCAATGAAGTAGAGGGCAACTGCTCTTTGCCGCTTCTTCAGCTCCTTGGATTTCCAGTCTTTCCTGTACTGAGCTCGGATTGTGTGGACAACATCCTTTAGGCGCCGAGCTACCTCGTATTTCTGCCAGTCCTTCTCCCCCTGGAACGGGAAACCAGGATATTTTCCATTCCATGCCTCATCTTTATTCCACCCCTACCACCCAAGCCCTGCTCTAGAAACACCTCCAGCATCTAAATCCTGCTCAAACCCCATTGTTTTCTCGGAGGAAATCCATGAAGGGAATAAACTGGAAAAGAAACAGCTATCCACGGTTTCTGTGCCCTCTGATGGCCATGCTGGATCTGGATCCTGTGGGTGCTCTCCACCAGCCAGAGCATGGCACGGACCAAGTGGTCAAAATATGGCCAAAGGTGGCTCCTTGGACACCAGTGTGGACTGACACAGCACTTGCTCAGTTGTATCCACCTGGGCAGCATTCCCACTTTCCTTGAGCCCTTGGAAACACCGCCAAATCCCCTTTCTCTTCCCACAGAGTTCAATCCCATCTCTTCCTACCCTCCACATCCTGGTATAAATTAACCCAATTCTGGTCCGTGTGGATCTTCTAAGCCCCCATGGATCCTTTCAGGGATCCCTGTCTGGCTTCCAACAGCCTTCCTTGGACACACATGAGCAATGTGGCACCAGAATGACTCTGCCAGGAGCAACCCATTCCTTGGAATAAGTTTGATGCTTCACAATCAACCCCTTAATTCTGTTTATCCACTTTTAAGAGAAGGGCCAGAAAAAAAAAAATTGTTGATATTCCACATCCTGGCTTTCCCAGATTTTTTCACCTCACCAAGGGCACCATTCCAACCTTCAGCTTGGAGCTGGGATTCAGCATGATGTACTTCAAGGTGTTCTGGATGTTCTCTGTCCACGAAGCCAGCCAGGTGACCGTGTTGTCAAAGCGCACCTCCTTCCACTTGTGACCTTCCGGGGGCTCAGGAATCTTGGAATCCCTGGGGAGAGAGCAGGGTTAGAGCCCTTGGACCATGAAGAATGGAGTTTTCAGTGAGCCAAGGATGGTCACCACATTGAGAAAACATGGAATCCACCTAGAATTACTCCACCACATGGAACCATTAAAGTTGGAAACGTCCTCCAGGACCAAGTCCAATCATGAACCGGCACTGCCAGGACCACCAAACCACATCCCCATGTGCCACATCCACCCAGCTTCCACATCCCTGCAGGGCTGGTGACTCCACCACTTCCCTGGGCAACCCCTTCCAGTGCTTGACAACCCTTTCTGAAAAGAAGTTTTCCCTAAACCTCCTCTGGCACAACTTGAGGCCATTTCCTCTTCCCATTATTTTTTAATGGGAGAAGAAACCAAGCCCTGTGTAGCTCCACCATCCTGTATGGGAATTGTAGAAGGTCCCCCTGCCCCAAGCTTTGTTTTCTCCAGGCTGAGCCCCTCCAGCACCCTCAGCTGCTCATGGTGCTCCAGACCCTTCCCATAATCAGGTGTTTATCATCTGGATGTGGGAACAACAGGAAAACTTGCTGGACTGGTGGCGAATGTTTTAAATCAAGGTCTTCAAATGGGTGGCCTAAGACCAGTCTAGCTCACATAACTCAGAGGGAAAAACACTCTCAGGATACAGAAAACAGGGATTTTAGAAGATGGAAAAACTCCAACTCTGGGCAGAGGAAGCCCCAGTGTGGGAACCCAGGATGGAGGGAATATTTCTTTGCCTGTCCTGAGGACCCCTGACCCTCAGGAAAGCTCCCTTCAACCTCTGTCCATGGAGAAAACTCCCAAAGCTTTCTGAGGGGCTGGAAACAACCCAAGTGTGAATTAGACAGCAGTGTAGTTAGTAGTTATTATTTAGTGAAAATGTATACTTTAAGTTTTATATACTATGGGTGTAAGTGAGGGTTCAAGATGGAGGATTGTGGGCATTGCCTCAGTTTCCCTTCTTCTCCTTCACTCACTCCATTTTCTGTAGTGTCAAAAGCACAATCTCATTGGACAGAGTTTGCTGCAGTGCCACGTTGGGTGAATAGATTAATAACCAGTTATTGGTAGAAAAGTAATAACAATACACATTTGGAATATGTAGAGTTAAATAATTGGATTGTTTGTTTTGTATCTAAGGGGACATTTTGTCTCCTGGAGGGCAGAATCCCCTCGTGTTTGTGAGAGAGCAGAGCCTGCACCATCCATGGCTCAGAACTTATGATAAGAGATAATAAACGATCCCTGAAGAGCAAAAAGAAGTTCCTCTGCTTCATTCATAAAGCAAAAGAGAAGAACTCAGGGGGTTGGCCTGGTTAGGCCACCCTACATGCTGGGAATAACCTGACACCCCAGGAGCTCTGCCCTTTGCACAGGGACAACCCACCTGCTGCAGTTGATGACGACATCTTCTGGCATGATCCTCTTCTTCAGCATCCCCATCTTGGGGTGCTCCCCACGGCCACGGAAGAGCCCCGGAGGTTCAGTTTTGAAGTTGCCAATCTTCTCCCGGTGCCCATCCAGGATGCAGTATCCGTATTCCTCCTGGATCTTATCCGCCTCCTCCTTCAGCTTCTGAAACCAGGACACACGAGAAAAACCAAAACATCAGAATGGTTTGGATTGGAAAGGATCTTTAACATTCCCATCAAGAAGTGTTAAGTGCCATCATTCCCTTAGGCAAAGTCCACAATCCTCTGGACAGGGAAGGACTCCAAAACATGATCCGAGGATGCCTGGCACCCTGCAAAGCCATGGGATGTGCAGGATCTGCTGATAAAATTCAGGAAGAGAGGGGTGATGGCCGTGGAGACAGAGCTGGGCTAAAGAAGTCAGGGCACAACACCAGGAAAGAGAACAATGAAGAGCCAAAATTCCCAAAACGTGTCATAGGAACCAGACCTCACCTGCTTTTCCTCCTTGGGAAGCGCTTTCCGGGCCTCGTTTTTGTCCACAAAATATTTGTGGATCTCCCTGAAGTCACATTTGTCCAGGTCCTTGATTATCTCTTGCTCCTCTGAGGTCATTTCCTGGGAAAGAGATGAGAGTGGCTGGGAAAAGCCAGGAGGCAAAACTAATTCCACATGGAGCTGCTGCTTGTGCCCATCCTTGGGAAAGGGAATAGAGACCCACATTCCACTTCTTTGGAAAAGCACAGCCAGTTCTAGGGTGGAAGAACCTAATATAGAAAAAAATCCCCAAGCACAACTGCAGGGACAGCACCAAATATATTTGGGAGGTGTAAACATTCCCTAGAAAGAGTTCTGGGTTGTTTTGGGATCAGAGGTCATTCCTTTGGTGTCCCAAACTGGTTTTGGAGTTGTTTGCGAAGATCCACCACCTGTATCCATCACTAAAACTCAGAGGAAGCACAGAAAGCAAATCCCAGTCCAAATCCACAAAAGAAAAAACCCATAGAAATGAATCAGGATTTAGAACCTCATAACTATAAACAAGGAACAAATCCCCCCAGTCCCTCCATCCCAATCCATAGCCTGGGACTGATTGGTTTGATGGATCTCAAGGAATCCTCCCAGGGAAGGTACCTTCCTCCAGTCATGGAAGAAGTTGTTCTGGAAGATCTCCTTAGTGGTGTACTCATGATCCAACATTTTGGCATAAAATGTGGCAATTTCCTCTGTGGCCAGGCTCAGCTTCAAGGGTTTTCCTGGGAAAAGAGAGGCAGGGACATCTTCCACTAGACCAAGTTTCTCCAAGCCCTGTCCAACCTGGAACACTTCCAGGGATGGGGCAGCCACAGCTTCTCTGGGCAGAATTTCTTAGATTTTCTAAGGATCTTGAATCATTTCTTGGAGGCAAAGCCACCAGCCCCTCCTGAGCTCCCTGGCTGGAGAAATACAACAAAACCAAGGAATATCTTGACTCATCCTAGGAATTACTCGGAAATAACTTTTTTTAGGAAAAAGTCCTCAGCATATGTTCAGGAAATGATCGATTCCTACTTGAACCACCAGTGTTTGGGATTTCTGGACTGAAGGGAACGGATCCTTGGAGCAGCCCCATGACAACCCCCACACACCAACTCATCCATGGGCCCTTCCTGCTTGGGGTCATTGCCTGTCCACAAACACTTTTCCATCCAAGAACGGTGACATTTTTTAGGAAAAAAGTCAACATCAAAGATCCCAAAGTCCAAAGCCACCAGCCCAGATCCACAACACCTCAAGGATCACAGAGAAGGTCCAAACCCTGTCAAGGCTGGACCTCATGGAGCCAAAATCCCTGATTGCCCCATGGATGTCCCAGCAGTGCCCTCTGGTGCTGCCAGGCACTCCCTTTTCCCAAAGTGGCCTTTTTCCTACTGCAAAAAAAGTTCAGGAAGCCCCAGGGAACTGAGGAACACTTTCCATCTCCAGCATGACCCCTAATGCCCTTATTTCCCCCTCCCTTTGTTCCATCAGAAATGAGTTCAGGGATGAACTGAGAGCAGGGAATGGCAGCAGGAAACCCAGTGGGAATGGCAGGAAAACACAGAGGCAAGCTTGGCTATTGGATCTGTCCTGCCAGAGACACCCTGAGTTGCTCTACGGTGATGTGAGGTGAACCCAGGGACATCAGGAGCTTGGAGCAGCCCAGGCAGATCCTTGAATGTCTCGGTCACTGAGGCCTCAGATCAGTAAAATCCCATTTTTCCAGCTCGTGGGAAAACATGGATGAGCTGAAAAAGCTCAAATCCAAAATGCAGCTTAATGAGAAAAAACAGGATCATTAGGATCAGCTGTCCCAAAACCCCATAATTCCAACCATAAGATCCCCCAGCTTTAACCCATGGCTTTTCCAATGGGATATTCATCTTCCCTGAGGAGAGGGCACCACCCCAAGGCCCTGATCCCAGCTGTACCATCGTAATAAAACTGCACATCCTCGGGCAGGGGCTCGTAGAGGGGCACAAAGTAGGGCCCTCGGTGCTCCAGCTGCATCCACTTGACTCCATCTTCCTTCTTCTCCTCTTCCCACCTGGAAGAGACACACAGGAATCCACGAGAATATCCCAGACCTGGCACCTCCTCCCAAGGTCACACTGGGGAAATGCTCAGAGCAGTGACAGCTGGCACAAACTCCAGGTGAAATCCCGTTTTCTCTGCTGCTGCCTCAGTTTCCCTGTTTAAAACAAGGAGAACTGGAATGGAATCCATGAAATTGAGGTGTGGTGACATGGAGGAATTCAGGGGGAGCGTGAAGAGATCCTAAAAGCCACGTCATTCCAAACCCCTTTCCATGGACACCTTCCACTAATCCAGGTTGCTCCAAATCCCATCCAATCCAGGGAATACTTCCAGGAATGGGGCAGCCAGGGCTTCTCTGGGAAACCTGTGCCTCATGAATATTTATGACTTTGATTTCAATGCAAATAAGATTTTAAGGAATCTTCCCCCCTCCCCCAGCCAGAGCAAATGGGATTTTAAAGCCACCACAAGTTTCAACTGTTAGGATTTTTAAAAAGCAACAAAAATTCCAATAAAATTAAATTTAAAAATAAAATAAAAAAAAAAAGAGTCCAAAAATCCAACCAGAAAAGCAGGAGCAGGACTCTAAAAAGAGGGATAAAACCATAGGTTAGGGTCAGAGGAAGAGCGCTGGTGACAGCAGGGGACAGGCAGGGATCTGTGTCCCACAGCTCAGCATCGGCCAGGCTGGCGTTGGCCCCCTAACCCCAGCATCTCCAAGAAAAAAAACCCCCAAGGATTTCTGGGAAAACACAGCAAGATTTCACACGGAGAAAGCAAAATTCCCGTTTCTCGCTCAGCGGTGCCCCGGAAGTTATTTGTGATTTTTTTTTTTTTTTCCCTCCCCAAGGGTAGCAGAGCGGATTAAATCCATGGTATCCAAAAGTGTATTTTGCCATGAAAAACAAAGGAAATTAAATACTCGAGGAAAACCAACAAACTCGAGGAATCTGGGCTGAAAGCATCGAAGAAGGGCAGCGTCAAGATCATTTTGCAATCGTCTCTCTTCCCAAAATTCGGGCATCCCAAATCCCTGCTGAGCATCCCCCACGCTCACCTTCCACAGCCCCCCAAAGCCCATCCAGAGGCCAAGGAGGGTGACACATGGGGATTTCCTCACGGGAAACGTAGTTGTGGATGTTTTTTTGGGATCGAATTCCTACATACCGGCCTCTCTCCTCCGTGCCGGGATCCAGCCATTCCAAACCACGCATTGATTAGGAAAAAAAAAAAAATGTATAAAATCCCACTTTTCACGTCACCCTGGATCCTTCAAGGGCCTCCTCAAAGCTCCAGGCACCCATGGATATCCTTGTCTGGGATAATGGCTCCTCCCAGATCAGAGTTTGCCACAGGGTGCCTCCCAAAAAGCATCCCAAAAAATCCTCCCGCCCTGTCCCAGATCCTGGGGAGATCCGGGAGAGAGTGACGCCAAGTGGTTAAAGTCGCGCTTGCAAAAAGTCATCCAGCATCCACAATCCAACATCCTTTCCCATGAAATACCCGCCTGGATCATCCCAAATCTGCTGGAGAAGGAAGTGGGGGAAGGAATTCAGCCCCTCTACAGCTTCCCGATAGAGGTGCTGCTGTCTTGGACTTACTGTAATTATTATTACAATTACTATTGTTATTACTGTTATTTCCTTCCAATAATCATGAGCTTCTCCCTTCCCAGGACAGGCACCAGGAAAATCATTGGAGGAAAAATAAATACTATAAATAAGCGTTTTAAATAAAAATAATAACGATACAAATCCTGCTGTGCATTCAGGACCTTCCCTTATCTCTCATCCATTTCCAAGAGTGGCGAGTTCAAGGTTCAAGGAAATACAGGAAAATAGCCCCAAAAAAAAAGGAATTTTTACCATTTTGCCCCACAAAATAAAATTAAAATCCCAGTCCCAGGGCTAGACCTGCCAAAGGCATGCTGGAATTTACCATTTCCATTTGTTTTCTGCCTCTTTTTCTTCTTCCTTCTGCTTTTTAGTCTTTTTAATTTTCTTTTCTTTCTCTTTCTTTTTGTCTCCTTCCTTAGATTTCCCTTTACCAGTTTTTCCTGGGGGTTCCTCCTCTTCACTCTTTTTCTCTGTCTCTTTTGTTTCCTCCTCTGACTTTTTCTTCTTTTTCTCTTTCCCTGCAACATCTCCCTTCCCTTCATCCTCCTCCGCCTTCACCTCCTGCCCCACCCCTGCACTCCCAGTCTCTCCCAATCCTTCCTCCCCTTTCTGATCCACCTCTTCCTCTTTTATTACTTTTCCATCTCCACTTCCCTTTCCCACCCTCTCTTCCTCTTCACCTCCCACTCCTTCCTCTCCCTCCTCAGCTTTTTCCATCTCTAGCTCATCTTCCAGCAATTTTTCCTTCTTTATTTTCCTCTTCCCCACCTTTTCCAAACCCTTCATTCTCCCCTTCCTGCTCTTCTTTGCTTTCCCCTTCCCCTGCTTCTTTTTCCCATCATCCCGTCCCTGGCTGCTGTTGCTTCTCCATCTTTTGGCTCTTCCCTGTCCCCCTTCCCAATTGCTGCCCTCATCCCCCTCCTCTTCCTCAATACCATCCATCAAATCCTCAAATGTATCCTTCCTCCCTCTTTTTCTCTTCAATCCCTTTTCCTGCTTATTTTCCTCCTGCTTCTTCCCTCTTTTTCTCTTCAATCCCTTTTCCTGCTTGTTTTCCTCCTGCTTCTTCCCTCTTTTTCTCTTCAATCCCTTTTCCTGCTTGTTTTCCTCCTGTTTCTTCCCTCTTTTTCTCTTCAATCCCTTTTCCTGCTTGGTTTCCTCCTGTTTCTTCCCTCTTTTTCTCTTCAATCCTTTTTCCTGCTTATTTTCCTCCTGCTTCTTCCCTCTTTTTCTCTTCAATCCCTTTTCCTGCTTATTTTCTCCCTGTTTCTTCTCTCTTTTTCTCTTCAATCCCTTTTCCTGCTTATTTTCTTCCTGTTTCTTTCCTCTTTTCCTTTTCAGGGCTTGGGACGTCTCTTCCTGCTGTGGGATAGGGGGATCCAGCTCCTTCTCCTCACTCTCTCTCACATCCCTCTCCAAGCGATCTCCAGAGGGGGATGCAACCCCACCAGCAACACCTTCACCTGGGACCTGTGGGAAGCAGGAATAATGGAAGAGATGTTGGGAAAGGACAGAGGTTATCCCAAATCCCAGGTGAATGGAGGAGACATGGTATTAAGTCCAGGGGGTGACATTCCCCCGAGTTTTCTTACCCCAATTCCATTCTGGGTCTCCAAGAGCTGCTCTCCCACTGCAGGTCCTGCTCTCTGGCAATTGTCCTGGGATCTACAATGACATCACAGCCAATTCTCATCACCAGCATTCCCCTCTTCCATCCCAAATTAGGGAATTTCTCCCTCACTTCCCTCCAACCCTGGCAGCACCACAGATGGAGATGTCCTGAGGCAGCAGGGAATGACCCCAAGCTGGATTTTATGGGACGAGGAAGCCCGAAGGAGCGGAACCACAAGGTCTCCACACAAAACAGGGGAGGTCCTAAGGAAATATTCCCAGAGAAACCTCAGGAGAAAAGTTTCAGCAGCAGCAATAGCACAAAGGAAGGGATCAGGTCAGTCATGGACACTCTGGAAAAGGAGACAGATGGGACACAACTCCTGGGACTGTGGGGATGATTCCAATGAGGAATGGGGTGGGAAGGAGAGGGAAGGAGCCTCATCAGTTCAATAGGACAAGGAGTGTCCAGATCCATGATCTCTACCATCCATATGGATGGGGATTCCAGGAGTGCTTCCCTGCTCAGCAGAAAGCTCAGGTGAATCTTTGGGAATTCTGTGGGATTTGCAATCATTATGAAGCACCAACCTGCCCCTCTAATTTCTCCCAAGGCTTCTTCAAGCCAGGCAGGGAGATGCAAGTTCAAGTTGCTCATATTCCAGAAAAATCAAGCAAAATAAGAATGAGGAAACAGCAGCGCAGCCTAAACCAAGCTAGGCTGAGCCTACAACTCCAAAGGGTGGATTTAGGTGGGGCATTAATTATTTTATTATAATTAATTAGTAAGTAATAATTAAAACATTCCCCACTGAAAGGGTGGTCAAGCACTGGAAGAGGCTGTCCAGATGGGATCACCATCCCTGGAAGTGTTCCAAAAACCTGTGGATGTGGCGCTTTGGGACATGGCTTAGTGGTGACCTTGGATATTTTTTTTCCAATCTTAAGAATTCCATGAGTTTAATGTTGAGGCGATGGTGTCCCTTTCCCATAGGGAAAACTGGGGCTTTTCCTTCTGGGTCATTGCCACTTCCCAACCAAATCCTCTGGTCCATCCTAGTTAAGCCTGGAGCTAAGATCAAGCCATGGATCAGATACAGCCCTGCTTTTCCCAGCTCCTGGATCCTCCAGCAGGAACCCTTTGGAATCACAGCCAACCGCCCTGATCCTTCCCAAAAAAGAGCTGGAAATCATTTCCTCCTCTCAAGCAGGATAACGATCACTCTTCCTGGATGTCCAAATAGAGAAGAGCCACAATTCCCGCTTTCAGCCAAAATATGCCAAAACTTCTACAACAGAAAGTGTGAATTTTGGCCCATTTCTATAAATTAATCTAGGCAGATTGTTAATTATCCAGGCTCTGGGACATCAAAGCAAGGAAAGCCTTCGAGCTGTCTTGGGATGGAAACAAGTTCCCAAAAAAACCCCCAGGAACCAGATGCTTTTTCCACACTGGAACACACGTTACATAATCCCCATGAAACTCCTTAGGGAAAAACCATCCTGCAAAACACGCTCAGCCCCTCCAATCCCATCAGCAGGGAGCAGATCCGTGACTCAGAAGACAAAATTTTGGGATCCGCTCCTTCCTGCAAAGGTTTTATTAGAGGCTTCTCACTGGGAATTTTTAAGTGGCAGAGAGGATTAACCAGCTTTAGGAATTCTGTTTCCTATCCCTGCCAGGATCTAGAGGGAAAGAGCAACTTTTTCCCCAGGATTTGGGCAGGTGGTTGTTCCCATCAGGACTTCCCCAAATTTATGTAGGAATGTGCACCTGAGCAATCACAACCTGCTGACTGGGGAGAGTGGACAGGGCTGGAATTTCCTTTTCCACCCTGAAATCCCAGGACTGAGCCTGAAATTCCACTTGGTGTGTTTTTGGAAAGCTTTAAAGTAATTGAAAACACCAGGACATGGAGAAGCTGCTCTGGGAAGGCACCAACGATCCAGGAGGGAAAAATCAGGATTGTACAGCTCCACTGGGAGAAGAAAAAGACAAAATTCTAGTTCCTTGGAAGAAAAAGAATCCAAAAAAATTACCTAACTCACCTGGAAGAGTCTTCCAGCCCCACTGGTGGCCCTTGAAGGAGGTTTGCTTTGGTCTCCTCCTGCAAAATACCAAGGATTTGGGAAAAGTTCCCTGGCACAGGTACCCCAAAGCAGCATCACCCCCAAACCAGCACTTTTCCCTCCCTCAGCCTCCTTGGCTGGAATCCAGGAACCCAAAATACCAGGTTTTTCCCAAGTTTTGAGGTTTCATGGGGTTAGGAAATCCCTAGTTTCCTTCCAGCAGCACAATAAAGGAATTTCATGGATAAATACAGGAAAACTCCCAGCCTTCCTCAACCACCTGCTCATTTGAAACACTGCTGGAAGAGAGATCCAGGGAACAGAAGGGATGGGAGGGCTCCAAAACAAAGATGGATCAAATTCCAGGTGCTTGGAAGATGAAATCACCCTTGCAGCAGATGGCAAGAGGGAAAGAGAGGTGGGGAGCAAAGCCACAGTGGGAAATACAAGGATAAGCAGAAAGCAAGGGAAAAGAAAAAATATAGAAAATGGGGATAGGCTCTAAAAGAAAATTAGCTTGGAGGGGAACAAACAGATCTTTAAAATCGGACTCTTGCATGCCACTAAAAGTCCTGGAGAAAGGGGAAAAAAAAGTCAAAATGCATGGAAAATGAGGATAGGAGCTAAAAGAAAATGAGCCCAGAGGAGACACTAAGATCCCTAAAATCTGACCCATGGAGGCCACCAGAAGTCTTGGGTAATGGAAAAGAAAACCATCAAAATACAGGGAAAGTGGACACCTAAAAGAAACTGAGCTTGGAGAGGGCACAGAGCCCTAAATTCTGGCCCTTGGAGGCCACCAGAAGTCCCATCCCACTGTTTTTACACTTGTTTTCCAAGCTGGAACCATCTTCTGCTGCTCCTGACCGCACAAGGCATCCCAAAACTCATCCCAGCCTCACCCAGGGCTCACCAAGCACAGAGGTTCTCACTCTAAATCCTGACTTCCCCAAGTTTCTCTTCCCAAGGCTTTCAAGGGAAGCCAAAACCACACACGGATTTTTCCCTGAAAGCTGCTGGGTGAACTCATTAAGGGGAAAATAAAGCTGCGAGTTAATTACAGGTTGGTTATATCCACATAAACTTTCATTCCCTGGGAACACGCCTGCTCTTGGATTCACAATCCTTCAGAAACCCTGCTGGGAAATTCAGGAAGAGCCATGACCTTCCAAAGTCATTCCAGCCTGCAAGTGCCTGATGGTTGTACCAGGAATGCCAGGAGCACCAGGACCACAGACACCCTTGGGGGGTTTCAAGGCTGCTCCTTGAATTTGATCCATCCAGGAGAACTTGGGGACATTTGGGATCCTGTTTGTGGGAAGGATGGAAAGAGGGAAAAAGGAAAAGCATCTCTGCTGGATTTACACACCAAGAGGTCAAATTAACACAGGAAAATCAAAATGTGGCAGGAATTTGCTGGGATTTGTGCTCTCCAGGACCAGCCAAGGATCATGGAATGGATTGGGTAGGAAAGGATCTTAAGGATCATCTCATTTCACCCCCACCTTCTGCTATCCCAGGTTGCTCCAAGCCCCATCCAACCTGGCCCTGGACACTTCCAGGGGAACATGAACAAGGAAAGCAGTGAAAACCAAATTCCTGAGGAAGGGATTCCCAATCCCAACCTCCTGCTTAGGAAGTGAGAGTCACCCATATCCTGGTGCTCCCCACTGGTGCCAGTTTGGGCCAACACCAAAATGTGACGTCTTCAACCCCAAAACCAGGAAATCTATTCCTACATTTAATTCCAGATGCTCAAAAATCTCCTTTCAGGGGCTTGCACCAAACCACAAGACAGCACCCTCCCAGCTGGGAATGCTCCCCAATCCTTCAGCACAGCAACCACCACGCACCGACCCGGATGCAGCTCCCTCCTCGGCTTGGATCCCATTCCAGAGGCTCGAGCCAAGGCGCTTCCCATCCGCAGACTCCTGCTTCAGGGAGCTTCTTGGCCAGAAAGGGGGCAGAGAAGGGACACACGTGTTTTAGGATCATGGAATGGTTTGGGTTGAAAGGGATCATGTTGTTCCAAGCTGTTTCCATGAGCAGGGACACCTTCCACTGTTCCATGTTTTTCCACACTCCATCCAACCTAGCCTTGGACATTTCCAGGAATGGGGCAGCTACAGCTTCTTTAGGAAGCCCCTGCCAGGGACTCACCACCCTCCCAGAGAAGAATTCCTGCCCTATATCCAATCTAAACCTTTCATCCTTCAGCTTGAGGTGATTCCCCCTTTCCCATTACTCCTTGCCCTTTATTTTTCCCCTATTAAAAGCTCCTTTTGAAAATCAATGCAACAAAAGGAAAGCAGAGCTGGATGTGGCATTCCCATGCACAACTCTGGGATAACCCAGATGGAAAACACCCAGCCCTGCAGATCCCATCTCCACCCCGATCCAAGGACTGACCTGCTGATGATGTTCTCCTGCAGAGGCTTTTCCGTGACTTTTGATGGTTTCTTCTTCTTCCATTTTACTGTGGAAGGCTTTGCACCAGGACAGAGCAGGATAAAGGAAAAGGAAGTTCAGGCCATGGGTTTGATTCCAGAATTTTTGGGATAATTACAAGGGTCACCCCTCAATGCACAGAGGGGGTTTTGTACCTTCACTGTGCATTCCAGCTCCTTCTTCTTCTTCTTCACTGGGAGTGCCTTGGGCTTATCCTGCCCCTTTTCCAACTCATTCTTTCGCTTCCTGGCATAAGGAAGAATTGATCCCACTGAAACCAACCCCTTAATGGTGACAATAAACCGTGGCATGATGCCATACTTCCTAGACCTTATTCCCAGCAGCACCAAAAATCGCTTTCCCAAAGGAATTCTGGAGGAATTTCTCTGCTTGAGTGCTGACATTCCCAGGAAAACCAGTGGAATAACAAAGCTGGAGCCCTCCAAAATTTCCTGCCATGCTCCGTGGTTCCCACCTGCTGCTGTTCTTCGCCCCACTGGCTTTTGACACCCCCATGGCACTGTCATCCACAGTTTCTTGGGAGCACTAAGGCAGAGAATCCACGGATGGTCACTGGAATGAGATGGAAATGGCACAGGGTTGGTGCCACCCCAATTTTGCTCTCCAAGGAAACCCCAACAGCTCAGTCCCAAAGTTTGGAGCCCACAGGGTCAAGCTTGGCTTTAATGAGGACCCATGTGGAAAGAAAGGATGAAAATCCTTTAGCTCAGTGTGTGAACTTCTGTTGGACAGAGATGGCAAAATAAAAGACAATAAAAGGAAGAAAGAGGAAATTCCCTAAAGCTGTTCAGGAATTCACAGATTCCACCATCACAATGAATAATAATTAAGCACAGCAAAGAAATGGGATAAACTAAGATACTGAGACCCCACCACCACCTCTCCCTTTTCCTCTTCTCCTGGAGCAGCCAGACTCTCCCAAATCCCTGCTCTCCCGAGAAATTCAAGAGGATGCAGGAACACAGATCATATTCCTAGTCCTCATCCATGAAAAACCTCCACACTGCGGGGAAAAAAAAATCCCAGGGTTTCTCAAGGAGGTAAGTGAAAACCAGTAAGAAACATACTGAAAATGTTTCTGGGAATAAAAAACACTTGGAAAAACTCCATATTTTACCAGGCTTTTCTGTGCCAGGAGCACTCGCAGCTGCATTTGGGATGAAGTTCAGTTTGTACAGGAGAACATTCCCAATCCCAGCCAGCCTGGAGAAGACTTCACTCCTCACCCAGCTGCTTCCCTAAGGGAAATCCCCCTCTCCCAGGAAACTCCTTTAAAGTCTCCCTCAGCCTGATTGGAGGCTCCCACCCCAGGATGCACCCTGGGAAATGAAGTTTTAGCCCAAAAGCTGAATTTTGGGAATGCCCCTCAACCAGCAACTCCTCAGCAAGGAGACCTGGGAAGCAGGGAAATACTTTGGACCAGTCAGGTGGAGAATGGGGCCAAAAAAATAGATTTAAAAATAATCTGGAAAAACCTACTTGGCAGGAGATGCTTCCTCCTTAATTACATCATTAAATTAATCCCCAAATCCATCTTTGCTCAGCTGCCTCTCATCCACCAGAGTTCCATGGGTGGATGTAAAGGAGTCTAGGCACAAAGCCCAGATCCCACCGGATCCTACTGCTCATAACCCTCATCCTGAAACCCATCCTACTCCTCTCCAGCCCTTTTCATGGGATGAGTCCATTGCTTCCACCTGCCCCTGATATCAGCAAGAACCTCATCCCAGCTGAGTCTCCCAACGTCCTCATCCATCCCAAACCAGGTGTGAGCAGCGCACCTGGGAAGGGAGTAGGGAATAGGGATAATGAGCAAAAGCTTTCCCCAAATTAGGGGAGAAAAAAAGTTATCCAGGGAGACCTTAGGGCCCCTTCCAGTGACTAAAGGGGCTCCAGGAGAGCTGCAGAGGGACTTTGGATTAGGGATGGAGGGACAGGACACAGAGAATAGCTTTAAACTGGAATAGGGTATGGTTAGATGGGATACTGGGAAGGAATTCCTGCCTGGGAGGGTGGTGAGGCCCTGGTCTGGAATTCCCAGAGAAGCTGTGGCTGCCTCATGCACGGAAATGTCCAAAGCCTTGAATCAACCTGTTCTAGTGGAAGGTCTCCCTGCCCTCTGTACTGGATGAACTTTCAAGCCCATTCCAACTCAAACCATCCCATAACTCCAGGAAAACTCGAGGATTTGGGTGAATAAAGGGCACTGCTCCATGTGGAATCCCCAGCCAGGATGAG
>VWYI01004807.1:23145-67065 GCA_013399455.1 Anthoscopus minutus | reverse complement strand
GCTCTTATTACATGTTAAACTCAGCTGAAAGCTAATTTATGCACACAGATAGTTGGGCTCAGAGAGTAGATTTTAGCTCAAAAAGTAATGGTTAAAATTTTAATAGACCAGTGGTGTTCTGCTCATTTGACCTGTTGGTGGCATTTACTCATGGTGACTCTAACATCTGGTGCTAAGTGTTGTTTAAATGTGTGTGTGATTTGAATTACAAAGAATCAGCACTATAGCTGCTGAGGTCTGTAGCTCCACTGGAAACTTCTGGGCTTTTTATAATTGCAAAATTGGTCACCTTTGGATCAAATTAAAGTGGGGTCTGTACTGTTCAAGGCTAAAAGAGAAGCAGTTTTCATCAAAAGCCAACTTCATTGAATGAAGAAAATCATACAGCATTTCACAGTAATTTCCATACAAAGAGTGAATGCCTGAACAGCCCCAGAGTAGGTAGCAAAAACTGAAACCAGTGCTGTAACTGAAGTAAAGTGGTAGAATGACTCTACTTCAGACAGCAGTTACCAGGCTCAGTGTGGCTGCTGTTCTCTCCAACAGTGCTACCCTCTTCAGGGTCAAAATCCTAGGAATAGGATGGCTGCTGTTAGGAATATAACATGGTTTGCAAACAGGCTACCAATACCATGTATACTTGTGAGACTGCAATTTCATTCACTCAGGTTTTCAGTGCAGGCTTGAAGAACAAAAGGATGGTTATGGCCTATTAGTTCCTAAATCCTAAGACAGAGCTAGAGTTTAACTCTGTCTTGAAGTCACATGAGTCAGAGCAGTTTTGGGATATGCTTGGAGCCTCTTGAATATTCTCCCTATTAAAGAGTAATATATGTCATGATGCATCTCCTCTCAGATAATCTCTGGGATTGTAATGTGAATGGTAAGGGGAGAGAGACCTGGTGAAACTTTAATATCTGTTTAATGAAAATTCTTTTATCAAGAAAGTCGTGTTGGTAGTCGCTCAAACTTTCATTTAACGAGAAGCAAATTATAAATAAAAAACTTTGCAATTACTTTCTTTTAAAGCAAAACTGATTTATTTGAGGTAAAGGAATGTTTTTGTGGCAACATAGATTAGCTTTTTTCCTTAAGCTTGAGTTCTCTTCCAGTGTAAATGAAAATAATTTTGTAGGTTACAGCTTAAATTTTATATCATCATTTAAAAAGCACAAGTGTCAGTTTTGGGGTAAAACTTTTATGCTGCTACTGCCATATTTTACTGAAGTAATTAAAATGTTGAGAATAGGAACTACTTTATGCCATGTGTAAAATGATCAAAGTATATACTTGATTCTTTATGAATAGTAATACATGATATGTTACTTTATTTGTCAGCATCTTCACAGAGTTTTCACTTTGCATAGGTTGGCTGACATGTTTTTAGAATAATCTTATTTTAGAATTTTAACTTTCTATTTGAAATGTTGCATATTTAAGTAAGTTATTTATGAAAATAATCTTTTGACAATATTGATTCATCTGGCTTTTACTTCTAGGCAAGTGTTTCAAAATGACAATCAACTTGTTTAAAGAGAAAAAACCCCCACAAAACCAAACAAACAAAGCATACAACAAGAAAAAAATGAAACAAATGAAACCAAACAAAACAACAAAAAAATAACCTCCAAAGAAAACACTTCAAAAGCACAGAGATCAGCAGGATATTAATATCTGTGGATGGTTAGCAATCAACCTGGAGAAGTAACAAATGCACCAGAGAGCTTCTTTATGGCAGGGAAGGAAACTCTGCAACACAACACTTGATATGCACACCCCACAATGCAACCCAAAATGTGTTATAAGATCTAAACATATTTTCTAATCTTTCTGCCCAAGGCTAATTTTCATTTGGAAAGCATAATAAAGTAGCAGAATAATTAAAACTTACACTACAAAAGATGAAGCAATGCAAAATTCTAGATTAGTTCCGGTTGTTCCAATTTCAACATCAATAACCCGAAATAACTGCTCTAAAGATGAAGTATACCCTCTGAAAATAATATTGGAATTATCAAGTGAAAGACATTGAACTAGAGATAATTTTGGTTACTGTTTTTCAGTAGGGTTCAGAATGCTAATGCTTTGGTTTGTAATAGGATGCCAGAGCGGGTGTAGTGATGCTGAGGTGGCTGTTCAGCTGCTTGCACAATGTGGTCATGTTTGATTTTTTTTCTTTTATTAGACAAAAAGTTTTTATTCATGAATTTATACTAATCAAGAAATAGATTTTTAAAGCAATTATGGCATCTACAGAATTGGTTGTAATTATGAAGAACATTAATCAACAGTTCCAATCTGTCTGATAAGTAATTTTAAGTCATAAGCAAAGAAGAAAGCACAATTGTATTGTAAACAAAAGTAATTGAACTCCATACTCTGCCTTGTGTTCAAATGTATGCCAAGAGGCAGTCAGTATGGCCTAGGCTAGTTGATCAGAAATGTAAGAGCACATTGGTTTGCCCAGGTTTTAAATGAACTAGGCATAAAAGGATGTCTCTCAATCAGCCACCTGTCTGTGCTACTTCATTATTGTCCAGTCTTCCATGTTGTATGGTCAGCACCAAAATAACCTGCATGTGTATGAGCAGGTTTCTTGCTTTTGTGCATTTATTTTTTTTTCCAGTAAAAGCTAAAACCACTTGAAAGAACCCAGAAATCAAACCAAGCCCCAACCCCTGTCTCTTCTGGTTTACACATCTAATTGGAGTCACTTTGGTCTCCTACGGGTGATTTCTCCCCCTTTGTAATAAGTTTGCCTTTCCCTAGGGCAAGGGGAAACAAGTCTTTTTTTGGTATGTTGGTATACTTGCCAAGAAGTATATACAGAGAATAATTTTACTTAACCTCTAGTTAAAATAACTGTTCTTCTTTGATTTTTTTCACTTGAAAGTATTGTCACATTAAAATACAGTTGTGAAAAAACATAGTTAGGCCTTTATGAAGACAGCAACATTGACCACAGAACAAGGAGGTAAGCAACACCAGGTCTTGACCCAACAAGCATTGGAGTGCTTGGGGTAAGCAAATGGCAGTATACCTAACAAATTTGATCACAGTCTATGTGCATGACATATTTTGGAATATTGTAGGGCAATTTTGGCAACGACTTTGGATGGTCCCCTTCACTGCGTTTAGACAGAAGGGGAATGGGCATGGTCAGTGCTATGAGGAAGCCTCAATACTCCTAGTGCTTTATAACTAAACTTACTTTGTAGTAGGAAAATTATCTCAGATAAATAGTTTGTTTTGGCATAAAAAACAATTCATGTTTCTTTCTTAATATAATGTGTTACTCTGTAAGTTGAATCTTCTCTTCCCCCCTGTCTTTTGTATAAACACTATTTCCTTAGCACTTTAGGTAGTGCACTTCAGGTTCAAAACCCTTTACACAAATTGTTGTAATTAGTTCTCACATCTCCTCCGAGAGAGGTAAGTAAATATCATTATGCTCGTTTTTACAGATGGGAACTCTCATCTGGAGAGGTTAAGTAACTTGCCCAAGGCCACAAGGGGGAATATTGTCATAGCTAGTCCTGAAAACGCAAGAGCTGTTACCTTAGTCCTTTATTTCATTTGCTAGATGACAACTTAAGTTGTTAATGGTTACTTCTGTGTTATAGAAACTTGTTCTGTCATTTTACTCCCTGTGTCTTAGCAATAAGTTAAGGGAAGAAGAAATTGGATTTTCTGCAGTTAGATTAATAGTATAGTAATACAGCCTCCTTCAACAGAAATGCCAGGTGACTTTCCTGCTATGCCTTGTAATTAAGTAGAAAAGGTAGTAGGCAATGCCCATTACAGTTTTCCTGGTCCACAGAGACTTTGTCAGTTCAGGTCATGTTGTGCCTGCAGCTCTGCTTTATTTGAGATGCAGAATAGGTGCAGCCTGTGGAGTTTTTTCCGAGCTATATGTTAGACCTCAGAAAAATACATGACATACTGATTGTGTGTGCTTGTGTAGAGAACTCTTATTTCTTACATAAAGAGTATGCAGAAGCAGGGATCTCTGGTTGTAAAATAAAATATATTTTAGAAATATATTGCTTGTCTCTTAACAGCTTTACCATGAAAAATGGGAATGTAGCCAAGATATATATAATATGTATATAAAATTAATACAACTAGTATCTTTAAGATCCACTCACTGTTAGACTGTGCTAACATTGGTAGCACAGTGGTACAGTACAGGAAGCTGTGAAGCTTAAGTTACCAATAGATGGGGAAATGGGTGAATGCTTGCAGGTTTCCAGTCACACAAGAAGTGATGGAGGACAAATGAGTTGTCCAAGCCATAGCTGTAATGATTAAGATAAGAACTCAAACTCAGGATGGAGCTCCCGCTGTCTTTTTCAGTCTGACCTTTTGTTTACTTACTTGAACTTCAATTATTGTGAGCTTTTTCTGTCATCTTCTCCTAGTTTCATAAGGACGGGGGTGGAACTTGATTGGTTTACCCACAAAGACAGAGGCACCTGTATTTTTTTGGTATTTCTTAGATGATGTGAGATTTCTCTGTAGGGCTGCTGTATGCTACACAAGAGCCATGAGAGGTCTGCATCCCACTTCTGGAAGATGCTTGGTGTACTCAAGGGTATGTTTGATAGTTCCACATACCTTGTTGGGGCTTCTCTGATGTTGTATTCTGAGTCCTGTAAAACACTTAACAGGTTATAAAGCTCTTTCTCAGTTTCCTTGCACCAGGCACTTATACCAGAAAGGAAATATGAAAAGGTGGAAGGAGCCCAAGCAAGAGAGTGACATAACACACTTTATGAATCCAAGTGAAGGAAAAAATACTGAGTATTGTGCCAGACATTCTGGGGGCTATGTGCTCAGCATATGTGCAGCAATAGAGATTTGATCAGCTACCACTGGGGTGGCAAAATTAGTCATCAGTGGAAATGTTAGGTAATTTTTCATGATAATGATTAAACTATCTAGAGTTTTCTCAGAAAGTTAGGATGTAAAGCTTGAAAAATTAAATTGCCATTTACTAGCATGCTATTCCACCTTCCTTCTGGACATGCATATTCCCTTTTATACTGAGTTATGGATTATTTTGTCTGTAAATTCAATCAAAATATCTCCAGGAAGAATCAAATTGCATGTAACTGTCTGTAATATGTGTTACGAAAATCATCTTCTTTTCAGTGTCCTACTCTTTATATGCATTTATTTAAATATGATTTGCAGGGGTTTTATTCTCTTAGGTAGGCTGAAAACATTGGTCCTTTTTGTTTTTTCACAGTATGAATACTGGGTTATCTTTAAGTATTTGTGTAACCCAGAAGTAAATACTCTCTCTGTCACTGGACTTTACCAATTAAAGGAATTAACTCTACAAAATAACTATTTAAAGTTTTCCATTTCCATACACTAAAGTTACCAAGGTTTGCTTGCTTTTGAAACATCTTTTAGAAATCTTGTTAGTACAACTTGTATCAATATATCATTATTCTCTGTTATTATGAACTGAAGGTATCCTTCACTTTTCCTTTGCCATGGTGGCTGTCATAGCTTGCTAAGTGAGATCACTGTAAGCAGTTCAGGATTTCAATTTACTTCTTTTTTTTTTTTTCTCTTGCAAACTCTTTGTCATTTATTTGGATAATGAATATGCCTTGCAAAAAAAGTAAAAAGGTTTGTGTATTGGTGATGAAGAGGTAGGTGTGATTTCATTCTCTCTGACTTGGCCCTTTCTTTTCTGGCTCCATATCATCACTGGCAGCAGTAAGCCTCATGCCTCCTGGAGTCATGATATCTCAACTACTCAAATTCTATGAAACTGGTTTTGAATTTTGAAACTTTTTATCTATCCACCTGTGTAATTCCTGTGCGTCTCTAACAGTATGCAGAGATGGACAGAGCTATGGAAAAGATAAAGGAGAAGGTAAAATATAGATGTGATAAAGGCAAAGATTATTTAGATAAATGTTGAAAGGAAAATTTTGGAAACTTCAACTATGGGCTATGGTCTTTTTTAAACAGAAAAGAGAATTTAGAAAAGAATCTATGATTCCTGTTGTCTACCTGCTTTGAGCTTCATGCAGGCACGTAGGAAGACCTGTTGATTAGGAAAGCAAACACTGCTCTGCCAAATTCACTATCAGGAGCAGAAAGAGGAGCCAGACAAAAATAATCCCCAGTATGGATTATGTGAAGATCAGGTGTCCTTGATAATGGATCCATAGGTTAAATCAGAGCAAAGGATAAGCTAAGATCAGAAGTCAGGAGCAAACACTGCAATGAAAGGAATGAATAAACCAGTAAAGTCATCCTGCTGCTCAGAGGTTTTCTATTTGGCTGCCTGCTGACTCCTTGGGGTAGGTTCTCTTCTTGCAGAAGATGACACAACTGTGACAGCTGATTTGCCCCCAGACAGACAATGATTCATTATTGTCCATGTGTGATAGGGTCTCTAAAAGTCATGATGTCGGAAGAAATTACTGCAGGATTGCAGAAGACAACAATTTCCATGCAAAACCCCCTTTATGGGTTGCTGTGCAAAATTCTGAACAAATGCTTGGAAACAAACATTTTCAAATGTTGTTCTTTCTAAAGAAAATAGTATCTCAGTACAAATATACAGAGTAACAGGACAAAGTGGAGAAGAGTCATGTTTCTATTTTCAATATGATATTTACTTCTCACCAAAGAATTAACGTTCCTGTCATGTTCAGTGCTGAAGTTTAAACAGTTCTGAAGAAGTCCTTTCTCTTCCTGAAATCTGTGGTGCTGCTTTATTATGCTAACTTAAGCAATAGCAACAATCTGGCTTTGAACTTTAATAGAATGTAAGCTACATAAAGAGGAATTTTAATCAGTCTATAGTGTCTAGATACTCTTGGCAGAGTGATGATTGCATCCTTCCAGGTGATGTTTACCTGAATTGTAGTACATTAATAAATGGCAAGCTAACCTGACTGCAGTTACTAGAATCATCTTCCTTTTTGTCAAGATTTCTTCATTTTAGTGTGATTATTAACTGTTCAACTCACATTAGGTATAGAAATACACACTTCTTCTATCACTTTACTTTGGAACAAAAAGTATCCCAAACCCCTTATTTATTTGCATATACAGGAATTCAGACCATGCTTCATAGGCATTAAGAACCAATGTAGTTACTTGTACAGATGGTCTGAGTCTTTCCCTGGCTTTTAATGAGAGATTGATCAAACTTAAAAATAATTGCTGTGAAAGGAAAACAATACAACTGAAAAATAGTGAGGTATTACGTAATATATACTAAACTTACGAAAATGAATCATGTAGCGACAAAAGTGGGTGCTATGATTACAAGCTTTGACAAGGAAATTGCTGTTGCCAGGAAGAGTCCAATTACCTGAACACTTCTAATAAATAAGTATGAATCTTTCTTCCCCCTTTTTCTGGTAGGATGTGGAAGTGAGTTTTCAAGTTGGAGCTAGAAAATAAGTAATCTTATAAGTAATACGCCTCAATTTTCTTTTATAAAAACTTAATTTGGTGTGAATTGTAGATGAAGTTATACCTGCTGCAGGAATGATAATCTGTGATATTGTTGTATGGTAATTACACTACTGCTGATGACTTTAAAGAGTTTATCATTTGGTACAGCCCTTCCTGATAAAACTACGACTTGTAACATGTGCTAAATTAAGGTTTTAGATGGATAGGGAAAAAGAGAGACAGCTTTTGCAGTGCCCTATTCTATAGTCTTTTGCTTCAACATAACAATTTTTAGAGGACAATGATTTTTTTTTAAAGTGAAATACAGAAATTTGCATTAAGTTTAATTCAAGTATCTAAATGGTGACAAGCTGTTTTGAAAATCTGTATCTGTATTATATCTGTAAGCTAAATTTAATCTCTTATTAAAATGATAAAAAATACTACTTTTTCTTTGCAAGTATGGGTAATGTGTGGGTTTTTAACAGAAAGAGAGAGCATGGAGCAGCATACCACTAAAATTGGATATAAATGAAAATACATTCTTCCGGTCTTAAAAGTACATTTCATCTTTTATTGTGGTTGGTAAGCTAGAGACCGTTTTGCAGAACTGGGGTACAAGCCTATGTTGATCTCAGCTGTTCTTCTCACAATTTGGCACACATATGCAGGATAAAATTACAGAGAAGATTAATGTAAAAGCTGTGAAGTCAAGCACTAAAACCTAGGCAGTGCTGACTATTATGTTACCCAGGCAACTTTATTTCCATTGTCTTCATGTATTAGGATAGGTTTCTTTCCCTATGATTATACAGGAATAGAAGTATTTGTTTCTTGGTCAGTGTCTCTAGTCTCCAGAGATTATTCTCAGTCTTCTTGCAGTCCTCAGTCTTGTCTACTGCCCATTATGTTGTTCAGCTGAGATGGAGGACTGAAAGCTTGATAGAAAATTAAAGACCCACAATAAAGCTAAATTAAGGTCATATCTTGCTCTACATGATACCAGTAAAATGCAAAACATTATTTTTATGCATGTTGGAGGAAGTGGATGTGGAGTTCATGGTGTTATTAGTTTTGTGCTAGCTTTCTCTAGCAAGAATAATAGGTCAGATTTAGGATCAGCTGCAGCTAGCAACTTTTAATAGCTTCAGTCCTACCAAATTTGCATGTATTTTCATGGGTCAGTGCTTTTGACTCCTTTCCTATGTCCTCTCATATTTTAAACAAAACAAGTGGACTGGAATGAGTATGGAGAAGGTGGAGGAGGGAAGTGAGAGAATACCAGCACGTAGAAAATTACATATTTATGCCTCAGTTTAGTTTTTGAAAATCAGTATTTCAATCTACAAGCTAGTTGTGTCTCTCCCACCCCCTCCTCTGAGGGCTGACAGAGTAGGAGATGGAGCATGGATTATTTTAGCCTCATTGTTCAGTCTGCCAGAGCTGTAAGCAACTAAACAATGACTGTGTACATAAAAAAACATTTGTTAAGTGTAATGTGGATGTTATGAGCTCTGTGATAAAAATGAACCATATTTTAATATGACTAATCAACTAGATACTAGCAAACCTGGATATTGAGGAACCTGTTACTCCTAAGCATTAATGTTAAAAGGAGAAGAACACTGTAGGTCCATCTGAGCCTATCATAAAATAATATGGCTTAAGGACAAAAAAGGAAATTAAATGCCAGGTATGATTATTTTGGAAGTCATGGAAAATTGTTTATATGACCTTACAAGCTATTTAATAATAAGTGATACTAGAGAACAGTAAATGGGTTTATTGATCCAACACTAGTAATTTAGGTTCAACATACCATGTTTAGGGTCTGATTCATGGTGCACTAAAGTGGGAACTTTTCAGTAACTCATATGGAACCACTGTAATACTTGAAGAATATTTAGTTTAATAACCTTTCCAGCATTATTTCTTAACAGAATAGATTAGTTTAAATCCAGTATGTACATTTTTCGTTTTTCAGATGCAAGGGGGATAATGGTTTTGGATGGCTGCTTCTTAATCAGATGCAAAATGTAGTTGAACTTTATTGCACCAGATAAGCAAAACAGCAAATATGGAAGATTTGTGAAGAGACAGTGCCAGGAACATTAACACTGACAAGTCTTGTCTTGTTTCTGGCCAGTCTGCAAATCTAACCTGACAAAGGAGTGCATAAACCACAAAGCTTCAAGGTCCAGAGCACTCCTGCCAGGAATAAAAAGCACAGAGAGAAAAAGAAACCAAGAAGAGAGAAAATACCAGGCCTTATTTAGGCATCTTAATGGGATGGAGATTACAGAGTTTTATGAAAATACAGAAATACACTGTTCAAAAAGAAAAAACTTCTCTACAGGTTTGCTTTTTTTCATAAATACTTTTTTTTTCTCAGGAGGATTGCTGTTGGCAGTGATTTGAAAGCCATGCTCTTGAAAAAAGACTAGCTGAATCTTTGGCTGACTCTTACAGTGGTGGGAACACATAGGTCACTTTGCTTAGAATATTTCTAAATTCGGGAAGCTGTGAAATTTCCTACTAAAACATGAGTCCAAAACTGTTAAGTTCACATTAAAAAGACAAACCCAAACCAATGAATTGAAACCACTCAAAAAACACTGGTTCTGAAAGCAACAGACAGTTCTACTCTTGTGTCAAGCCCTTGCAGTCCAATGATCTTGGTCTAGCCTTTAAATTATTTTGGTCAGCTAGGCAAAGTTAAGCTAAATTAATTGATCTAAGGCCAAAAGCTCTGAACTTTGGAAAAGTCGGTCTCCAGGTAAGAAATTCGGACTTTAGTACATTTCAGTTATGCACAGAGATTAAATTTGTTTTGTAGCTGGGGCTTCAAAGAGCTGTTCTCAAAACATATTTCTAGACAACATAATCCACCTGTGCTATAAAATGCAACAGCATCTGTGATTTCTAATAGTAATGCCTTTTTCTGTAGACCATAATACATTAGTGTTGACATTTAAGTGTTGCTCAGCGAAGATGTTTCACAGCTTGAAGGAGAGGAACATTTTCTCTTCCTCAGCACATCATGATTCTTTTTTTCTGAGTGGTTAACTTCAGCAGTAGGAAAGGAGAAAGGCCTGAGCAGCAGCAGCAGCAGGGTCACTGAAGGATGACCATTTCAGTATAGCCTTCCCCCCTGTGTGCCATTTTCTGAGTTCTGCGGCTGCTCTGTTCTCACTTTTTTGCTAATTGGCCCCCATTGCCCCTTCAGGTTCCCTTTCAGTGCTGACTCTTCCCACCATCCCTCGTTGTCATTTGAGAGGCTGGCACTAGCAGTTGAAGCACTTTATCCAAATACTAGCTGCCATTCCTAGGAGAGGCTGTATCTCCAGGCAAGGAGAGAAGAGAGTGTGAGATCCCGTTAAGTCTGCCCACCACAGCACCTCTGGGCATCTCCGTGTGGCACAGCACTCCAGTGTGTCTCCACACTCCACAAGGTGTTTTGGAAGGCCCAGAGAGTGGCTCATGACCTTTCTGCACTTATGTGACCTCATACAAGTACTTCATTGCGAAATACTCGCTAAAAAAATACATTAGGTTTTTTTGGTCCCTGTCTCTGGTTATGGTCAATATTTGCCACAGACTCTATAATTGTTAGGGTTTGCCAAGATCTGATTTCCTCAACCTGTCAATGGCATACATTGCTTTTATGTCCTTTGATAAAGAGATTTTTATCCCAGCTTTAATACAGCTCACTCAGGGAATGAATGCATCATTAACTAACCTCACTTACTAGCTGGGACATTTTAGGTTGACATCAGATAGGATCAATACACTGTACACAGCAGAAGGATGCTTACTCTCTGTACTACTCCTCCAGAAAAAAACAGTAGTAATTTGTGTTATTTCTCTTGCATCTCGTAATGAGTTACATGGACTGACCATTAATTTGAATTACTGCATTTCTAAGCTAATTTTAAAATTAACATCTCACAGTGACATCTGCAACTCCACTTGATTTCCTCAGTAGGAAATCTTTAGAGATTAACCTGTAGCATTGGTTTGTTATTTAAATGGAACTCAAACTTTTTTCCCCAAGCTAGCAGTTCATAGTGTTGTGGGAACATCCCCAAGGCAGTGTCTGTTGGAGCTACTGATAAAATGGCATCCTTCTATTTATTTATTTATTTTTAAACAGAGAGGATATTTTCAAGCCTGTAGTAAACAGGAGGGATAAGGAATATTTTTTAGTCTCTCTTGTCTTGTGGCCAAAAAGGTTTTGTCTGCTTCTATGTGAAAAAAGCTTCACATAAGCCAGTAGAATCATAGAACATCTCAGTTGGAATGGACCCATCAGAATCATCAAATGCACCTTCTGGCCCTCCACAGAACACCACAAGAATGACACCATGTACCTAAAAAGCATTGTCCAAATACTTCTTGCATTCTTTCAGACTTGGTGATGTGACCACTGCCCTGGGGAGCCTGTTTCAGTGGTCACCCACCCTCTGGGTGAAAAGCTTTTTCCTGATATCCAACCTAAACCTTCCCTGACTTGGCTTCATGCCATTCCCCAAGTTCTGTCACTGGTTATGAGAGAAGAGATCAGTACCTTCCCCTCCTCACCCTTTGTAGGGATGTTGAAGACCATGATGAGGTCTTCCCTCAGTCTCCCCCAGGCTGAAGAAACAAAGTTACCTCAGCTGTTCCTCATATGGCTTCCCCTCCAGACCCTTCATCATCCTTGTGGCCCTCCTTTGGATGCTCTCTAATAGCTTCATGTCTTTCCTATATTTTGATGCCCTGTGCCCATGACTCAAGGTGAGGCCACCCCAGAGCAGAGCAGAGGGGACAATCCCTCCCTTGCCCAGCTGGCCATGCTGTGCCTGATGCCCCCCAGGGCAGGGTTTGCCCTCCTGGCTGCCAGGGCACTGCTGGCCTGTGTTCAACTTGCCAGGGACCAGGACCCCCAAGTCCCTGTCTGCAGTGCTTCTCCCCAGCCTCCTGTTCCCCTGTCTGTGCATACAACCATGGTTGCCCCATCCCCAGAGCAGAAACTGTCACTTGCTTTTGCTAAACTTTATAGGATTGGTAATAAAAGAAACGGATACAGCTAAGGGTTCATTTAGCTGAAAAAACAATAGTCTGAGGTCTGGTTAACTTGCAGAGTTGTCAGTGATCCTGACTAGGGCTACACTTGTGGACAACTGTCAGCAACTGTGTGTATTCATATATATGCAGAGAAAATAACTACTTGGGGTTCTTCTTATTCTGCATGTGTTTTGCACATGTGTCCTATGAATTTGTCTACCATGGAATATAAAGTACTGAGACACAAATATCAATCTGTCAGGAAGAGATTTGGTTAATCCAGACCTATCTCCCCTTACTGCAGCAGAGCTAGTTTTGTGTGTTCCCAGCTGACTGGCAGAGCTTTTTTTAAGCCCAGAAGAGCATTTTACAGCATGAGCATCTGTAAGCCATGGCTTCTGGCATGTGTCAGTAGCAGACACGTCACACGATGCAGACATTCTACGTGCGCTCAGAGTGTGTCCTCCCCTGAGCAGGTGAGCCTTTTGGTGGAGTTTCATCATCATGTAGGAGAGGGGAAGTTTCATGAAAGGATGTACATGTTTCTCCAGGAGCAATTTCTGGGGAGAGTGGCTGGGTAGAGTTAGAGCAATAAAGGCTGTATTGTCTTTTTTGGTTTAAATATACCACTTCTGCCTCGAGTATTTTCATTGTCTTGTGACTCTTTTAACTCCTAGCAGGCAGTCACAGTAACAAATGGCAGTTGTCAACCTATTCATTTCCAAATACAGTCAAGTAAAATTTATAGGTCTGAATTAAGATTTCTTGTAAGACTTTAAGCTTTTGACAGTTTAATGCTGAGAGGAGTAAGTAGACCGTCTCAGGAATCCTGAGGGATTTTCAGAAGATGGCAGCTCTGCTGTTCTTATTGATGGATTCACTAAACCTCTTTAGTAAAATGATGCTAAATTTTGAGTTAGAACATGGGAAGGTGCATGGGTGAGATCTGTATTTCTGATCTTACACCATTTTCTTTCATTTAGAAGAAACCATGAACTTTTTGGGGTTTTTTTGCTGTTTAAAAATGTAGAATAAACAGGTGAACCCTAACGGTATGGTATCTGTCTTTATTAGAATCCTAGGGTTTTCTTTGCTAATCTCCTTGATTTTGTTACACATTATCTATCTCCTTTGATTTAGAGACCTGCATGAAGAGGGTTGTTTGGTTTTTTGTTATTATTTAAAAGTACTTAAAGATCTTTAATTAAGTATGCATTGAGAGAGGCTATTTTATGAATGCTAAATTTATAAACCTTTTTTTTTCAGTTAGCAGAATAAAACTTGGAATGGTGAGAGCTTTGTGTGAGAAAGCCCTAAACAAAACAAACCACTACTTCTTTTACTGTGAGCTGGAAATATAATCGTAATAATTTCCTAGAATAAAACACGTATTTTGTTTAACTGGGTAAAATTGAGTCTCTGCTGCTTTTGCAAAACTAACCTCCTTATTGCTAATATATTATCTTACCTTTGCTTGTCAGTATCATCTGTATTATGATCTTAAAACTTTGCCAAAGTTGACGCACACAACTGTTGTTCAGATGTTATATTCAGTATTTTATCATGGGAAAACTGTAGGAGATTTAGTCCAGGCTTAAGGAGATAAACTCTTCTGTGATCCTTGCTTCTAGGCTGGAACAGGCAAAGGCCTCGTGATTCACAAATGAAAGATCTGCATGATTTACAGCAAGCTACTTCATGAATATGTTGCAGGCTAGAAAACCCTATGAACCTTGCTTGAAAACCTGGAATTCTCCACGTTGAGTCAGGGAACGGATGCGAGTTCCTCCTCCTAGTTCATATTGCTCTGTGAAAAGAGCCAGAAGTAACCATGACAAAAAGGGCCACAGCTTAAGGATAGTCTCCAAGTGGCTGGCAGGAGCTCTGTAAGAGTAAAAGGGCGCGGTAAGGCGACCGTGTGTTGCTGACGCGCCCTGGTGTGTCTAGGTGCTGCAGCCCATATGGCCTTCTCTCAGGAGCAGTGGGAACAGTGGGAGAGCGTGGGTGCCATATGTTCTGCTATACCTAGTCACTCACAGGAAGTTAAGGACAATGTGGCAGCTCTAACTTATAATTTCCTTTTATCGGTGTGTGTCTCAGCTCTGATGTCCTCATTTGCATAAGTTTGAATAACTATGTAAATTATAGCTTTGAAACTGACATATGGTATTTTATGTGCACATCTATCCTCTGATGTATACTTAAGGAATACAACACTTTGACTAATAGAGCCCAAATGCTGCACTAGAGACATGTTGCCTGCTTCTAGTCTTCTTGTATTTTATGCCTGAAAGAAAGAAAAAACTCATTTTTTTCCAGGACAGTTACATTATGTAGGAGGCTGTTGAGTCTGGAATTCAGACTGAGCACAGTATAGCATAAACAGTTTATCTCTTTAGAGACTAATGTTTTTCAGAAGTCCAATTATTTAGATTTTTCAAAGTCCAGATGAAACTAAAATTTCCAGTGCCTGAGCTTTTGAGTAGGTTATTGGTGTAAAATAAATATTGCGGTGCTGTTGACAAATACATTTTTTATAGTTCTCTTTTTCACACTTGTGACATTACAGTAGAAACCACTATTAATTTGTTATAATACTGTTTGCAGTTTTCCTGTGCAAAGACAAACCCTAGTAAGGTGGGTTCCACAATGCTGAGTTGGTATGACTGTCTTACTGCCTTTATTGTTTTTTAAATGTCATGTTTAAGATACAGAGGACAGTTTATGCTGCATAACATCATCCAGTTACCTTTTTACTTGTGTGTATTACACTCAACCAGTATCAAGCATAACTTATAAATGGGAAGCAAGTAACGCAACAGTTTTATTCTCATGCTGTAGCATTTAATTCTTTTGCATGTATTATGCTATTATTCACTTTGCTATTTCATCTCCTAATAATGCAGATGGTGAGTAACCTCTTATGAAATCAGAGGAATGATGTAGGAAGCTTTTGCAAGTGACATTGCAGATGTCACAGTTTGCCGACTCTTGGTCTGTGCTTCTACCACTGATCCTGTGTAGGCTTTGAGACAATGCAAGCTGCTTCCCTTCACTGTACAATCCAATCAGTTTCAAAGCCACAAAAGATACTTGGTAGAACCCTGTAGAACATAAAGAAACTAGACAGTGTGTGGAAATGTCCCTTGGCATCCCCGAAGGTTTGGCATTCTGCATGCCAGTCTATCACTGTTACTGCACAACAGTTTTTCTGGACCAGTTGATTACCAGTTCATCACATGTCCTTTGCAGTGTGTGCATGCACATGCTCCTTTATTCTTTGGTTACTTGGAGAAAATGAACTCAGTATCTGGGTGTGAAATATTTGTAAGATGTCTAAAAAATATTTATAAAAGATCTAAAAGAAGAAGTGAAAGGTAGATTATGCTTTATCCCTCTGCTACTAAAATTTCATTGGAAGGCTTCTTCTCCCTTGCTCCTCACCTTCTCCCTGTTCTCCATCCAGCCGACTTGTTGTGACTGAGAGATTCTTAGCTGCCCAGGAATTCTGCATTTCTGTAACTCTTGATTACATCCAACTTACTGATTAATTTCTTTCTTCAAATCCTCCAGGAGATCAATGCAGATTGATATTTTCTCCTAAAACTTGTTCTTTTCCTTAATAAGTGTGTTTCTTAACTACAATAAAGATCTTTCTCTTCCTTCACAGACATAAATTAGTCTTTGTTAGACACATGTTGCTTTCAGTATTGATTAAACAGTTAACAATTCATCAACTCAATGAGAGATAAGTCTCCCGATATCTACTCTTGGAGACTTAGAGGAGAATTCCAGACAATTCATTGCAAGCAATAGGAAATGTTTCTGTTCATCATTGCTTCTTGATCTTCCCTAACCCCATTGCTTAAATTGAGATGAGAATGGAACTGACTATGAGCTGGTTCAGCCTGCTTGATTAGTAAGTTTACTTTGTGCAGTAATAAATGTATACAGGGAGATGGAGTGACAATAATTCACTGCTTTGGGCTAACGCCGCATTTACAATGACTGGCACCCTAGATCTTCATTCACAGGATACCATGGCACTGGGATAAAGGCAAAGAAAGGAGAAAGTAAAATATCTTGTATTCTTCCTTATATTAGCTGTAATGTTCTTTGCTAAATGGGTCCAGAACTTGCTTAGAAGTCTAGAGTTTAACAAATATGTACTTGTCTATCAATGAGAAGTGGCTTTTTTCCATGGCTGATATGCTCTTAAGTTCCATAACAATCCCAGATAAGCAACAATCAGTAAATGAAGGAAAGGCTGTAATAAACATTGCGGTTAGTCTGTTTGTAAGATAAGAATTTTGTTCTGGGTAACTATGGTTACTTAATTCAGTAAACATGGCTATATATTCACCTTCATAAAATGGTTTAAGTATACTTCAAGTTTTCCTGAATATGTGTGGCAGTATGGTATTTATGTGCAATATTTATTCTGACCTGTATTTGTCATAGGAAGCTGCCCACTTTCTGTGCTATACTGCAATTGTGTTGTAAGAAGGGGCCTATGAAAAAGGGATGGTTGATAAGTTTTGCAATAAGAGTAATGACATGTTTCATGTCAGCAAAGCAATTTGTGAGCAGAAATACTGAGCATTAAAATACTAACATTTTCTTCATACTATTGTAGCTGATAATAGAGATTGATCCAGCTCCAGTTTATTTTCCAAAGTCTGTTGGACAGGGTTTTTTTGAAATGTGGTGGCTGTTTAGTACTTTTAGTTTATGAGGAACTGAGCTGATCTGAGAACTTAAAGCCAGAAATTACAATAAACTAGAATTCTTTTTCATAGGGACCCTTCTGTGAATTGTATTTTAAGCAACCACACATATTAAATTATTTAAAATCCAGATTATAACAATGGTGTCAAGTCAATAATAAACAACTGTTGTTCTGTTTTATCTTTAGGTATTGTAACATGATTCATCATATATATTCAACTTTCTATTTTCTATTCAACATATGTATATAACTTTCTGATGTTATATGATGGAAGAAAACACTTGATGTTTTGGGTTTTTTATCAAGTTTTATGATCTGTTAGTTTACCAGGCTTATGCTGAAATGAGTTACAGTCCCAGCTCTACCAGTGGCAGGTGCTGACCCTGGGCAAATTATTTACCATCTCCATCTTAGGTGTTGAGAAAATGCTGCTGCTCTCCCTGATAGAATGCTTTAGGATTGACTGATCAGTGGCACTGGAGGGTGAATTGCTGCTGGTTATGAGTCAACACATGTGTTCCTACCTCTTAAGATTAGTAGGTAGTGTAGCAAATGGCATACCTCAAAAATGCACCTGTTTGGTTTTTTTCTTCTATTTCGACTCTAACTTCATTAAGGAAAATGTTACAGAGTCAGTGATATAGCAGTGACATTAAGACAGGCAAAGCCTGGTAGGTTAAGCCTTCAGTCATCTAAATTGTGATCAAATGATGCATCAATCTGTTCCACATCATCTGGATGGCTTCCTTTCTTGACCACCATCATTAAATAAGTTTTTATTTTGCATTAGTAGGAGAGAGAGAGGAAAAATACTCAGGTTAGATTTCTTCATTCAAGTTAATAAAAATATTTATTCTATGAAAACCAAAGTGATTGCTGACTAAGATAAGGAAACACATAGAAGTTTCCTCACTCAACCTTGATGGGCATAGTCTTTATGTTGCCTGTGGGCAGGAGTGCCAGCTCTCAGAGGTGGATGTAGAAGTAGTTCAGAAATCTGAATTCACACATTCCTCCACATCCCTGACCTACTTAAAGCAACCTCACTGGAATGTGAGTAGCTGAGTTGTTGATGAGCAGATGCTTTTTCATCCTTTTGATGCAGTGAATATCCACATTGGCTCCTTGCATGGTAGATAATGTACCTGGATGATTTTACCTAGGTTGTAGTGCTACAGTGTAACCTTGCAGTGTAACCTGTTCTTTATTAATTTCACTATTTTTTACTGTTACCTTTAAAATGAGCAGAACCCTTTGATTAGGAACAAGCTTGATTAGCTCTTCCCATTATGAAGCAATCAAATGCTTTTAATTACTTCCATGACTATGTTTGTTTGATAATATTCTTTCAGTCTGAGGCTTTAATTGCTTCTAATTTTTCTAGAATTATCAGTTGAATGAATCTCTCCACTTACCAGTCTCTTTGTGCTTTTGTATAAATTTCTGAAGTGTGACTGTGCTAAGATTTTTATGTACGTTTAAGTCAATATTTTTTAATAGCACCAGGCTCTCCTATTATCTTTCCTTAACAAGAATTATAGAAGTATGTGCTGTAAAGCCACCTGTGAGACTGCAGTGACCCCCTTTGTATCAACTGTTTACTGAAAGTCCCTCATCTAGCATATGCTGCTGGAAAAGCTCTAGCTCATGTTTTTCTTTCTGTTCTCCAGGGGCAAACTCCCTTCTGAAGCAACTCTCCTTTCTACTTTGGAAGCTAATGACTTGCTTGTAAACATTATAGTCCTTACCAGTTTTACTAAGAAGGAAAAGCCCTGTAATTCATCCAGGTGTAAGACTGTGACCTTAGCTTCTTATTATAGCAACCTTGGAGTCAACCCAAAGGGTGCCACAAGGAAGTGAAAACCCCAAGAAGTGAACTGGTGTATTTCCACTGTTTTTTCACAGTGCTTTGTAAAGATGTCATATCTCCATTTTGAAGGGACTGAGAAAAGTTCACCTGAGAGCTGATAAAACAGACACAGCTTCTCTGGTTTTTTTTAGTAATTTTTTAAGGAGACACGTGTGTAATGATACAAAATTGCTTCAAGTCTTGAAGTTAGATACCTTAGGGAAATTTGAATGACTTTTTGCTGGAGCTAGTTGCATCTTGAATGCTCAGCCAGTTACATGTAATAAGAAGTATTGTATATAAAAACCTCCCTGTTTTTTTAGGAGAAATGTACCATAAGTGTTGTCTTGATTTAAGACAATTTAAAGTGATGAATACTCTAAAATTATTTACATCCCCTTAAGTTTCAGCTAGTCTCTTTCCACCAATAAGGAATGAATACAATTAGATGAAAGTGAAAAAATAACAGTTGACTATGTGAAACAGCAACAGGAAAAAAACCCCAAAATAATCCCTAAATACAAAATTGCTAAATTTCACAAGCGCCATGGGAACAAAGAGTCACCCAAATTGTCAGGGCAAGGCCCTGCCACACGCATCCATGTGTTAGGAGACAAAGAGAAATTGGTGGCCAACCCTGCCCACAAAACAGCACCCTCCAGGTGACTGCATCACTTTAAGGACAAAGGGCAAATGATGTCAGCTCTTGCATAAAATGGTGCTGCCTAATTGACCACGTGGTCTGGGAAAGAAACAGAAAAAATAGGGTGGACAAATAGAACCTTTGCAGGAAGGCAAAAGCTTACGGAGCAGTTGCAGGTGCAGATGAAGATTTGCCCCAGTATGTGCGGCATCCGCGCTGCCGGCCACTTTCTCCTGCTGCCTGTGGGATGCCACAGGTGTTGGTGCTGATGTCATCCTTGTTGCAGGTGTGGCTGGAGGGGAAATGGGTTTGTTGGTGCCCATATGGCACTGCCTAGCCCCAGGGACTGGCTTGAGCTTTGCCACTGATGGGATTTGAATGGCAAAATTCAGTTTCTAGTCGTGAAATGCAGCTTCTCCAAGTGGCTACAGTTACAAGCTCAGAAATCCACCCAAAGGGGAGCCTGCTCCTTTGGCTGCTAGGTGAAAAGAGCAGGATGGCTTGGGTGCTCCAATCTTTTCAAGTGACTGCCACCTCCTGACTGCCACACAATTCCAGATCTGGCTGCACTGGATCTTAAAGAAACTGACTATTTTTGGGTACAGATGGATATGGAATGGGGTAACATTTTGGGTTACCCAGGACAAGTGTATCCTGATTGTTTTCAGGGTTTTTTTTTTTGTTGTTGTTGTTGTTGTTTTGTTTTGGGTTTTTTTTACATAATAGGCTAGTTTGCTAGGGCTGGACTCATTTTGTAACCCAGGTTCGCACTACCCTGTACACGTGCATTCGTATGCCTCCCCTTTCCCTTGCATCTTAAATGCTGGCCATGAGCTGGATTGAACTGCTGGTGTTCACCTTTCTGAGACCAGGTTTGAGGTCTGCTATATCCGTGTTAGGTGTTTGAGGATGGTCAATAAGATGCAGCCATATTCTCTTCCTCACTGTTACAGCAGAGAAGTATTCCCATTCCCTTTGGTTTCCCTGCAGTGCACCTGTACAAAAACTGTATTTACGGCATCTTTTACTCTGTTGTATTTTTCTACAAAGTAAAACACGGGGGTTTTGTTTTCCTGTAGAGATTTGATTAGGAACTTAAGTGAAAGATGCAAATACCTATTTATAAGATCCCAAGTATTAGTGTAAAGCCTTTCAGACTTCGCTACACTCCCCTTTGAGATTTGACTTATCAAGATCTAATAAAATGTGCAGTGTTCAGAATTATTCTACCACATTTGGAGTTTCTGCTATTCTCTGCAGATGCAGAAGGTTTCTAGTAGAACTTCTTTTTTATGCTTGTTTTAGTCTACTAATGGAGTGACAAGTAATACTTAATTTCTTTGAGTAAGTGATATAACTACCAGTGTTTGCTTCAAATGGGCCCAGATTAGTTGTTAGGGTTTATTTTAAGTCACTCAGTTTCATCTGGGACTAATTCTGAGCGTGATACAGGAAAATGTCTGTTGTCAGTGGTTGCACACTGATCCCATTTTGGATGTAACAGCACAAATGCCAGTAGAAGGACCATTAAGTGTTCATTCCACCACCATAAGGGACTCAGAAAACCAACCACAGCTAATGTTAAGGGGGCAGGAGGAAATGAATGATTCATTCCTGTAGTCATACACACCATATAAATATGCTGAATAGAAAGATACAGTCAAGACACACAACAGCTACAAAATTCCATTAATGGAAGTGTTAAAAGGAATTCTGAGATAGCTAATACATTAATTGCCTACTTTTGTTGCGAGGACACTTAATCTGTTGTAGAAAGTGAAGAGTTTGAGGAAGCAGATAGTAAAGTGCAAAAAACCAAGGACTGTCTTGGCATTATCCCTTTCCATTGCAAGGTACAGTACCACTATTGGTTAGAAATTCAATAAAAAATGCATGGTTTAGGTGTTGAATTTTAGTCACAGGAAGTGTGTGATTTTTGTATAATCTATAGGGTATCATCATACTGTTGTGCTTAATCAGATTCCCCAAAAAGTCTGATTAGTTCCAAAGTACTTCAGATTTTTTTTTACTGTAGTTGTTTACCAAGACCTAAAATCAGTTCAGTGGAAGTGGTGGAAAATATGTAAAGATTATGTCAAACATCAGTGCTGGAAAAAGAAGGATGTAAAAATAAGGCAGAAATAAGTATCCCAGTGTGGCAAAACTGTGGATGGTTAAGGATGATGAGCAGATACTGTTGATGATCAACACATTCTTAAAAGCAAAAGAGAATAGTCAGTTTATTTCTTTTGAACTGGATGGACATGGAATGCAAAGTTGCCCTCAAAGCACTATTAAGCAGACATCAAAGTTTGCTTTGTTTTTTTTTTGTTTCTGTGGTGTTTTTTGGGGGGGAGTTGGGGTTTTTTTATGAGAGAATACTGCTTTTTAAAAATTTCTCAGATAAAACAGAAGCATTTTTTAGCTTATGTAACTTTTCTACTGGGATTTTTCCAATTAGACATGACATTCTGGTAGAGGGTAAGAAAAGTGAATGTGTTTGATTCATGAAAATTTTTTGGAGTGGAGGACATAAAGACAAAATAGTGCCTCTTGTGGCCATAAGTAAGGACTTTCAGTGCTCTTGGAATTAATGGAGTGTAAGCTCAGTGACTCAAGGAGACTTGATGGCTTCCTTGAGACTTGTAGACACAAAGCAAGTGTTAATGGTGGATAAGCACTTTCCTAACTGTGCCTCGCCAAGACTGTGTTGATGATGGGATTGGGAGAGGGGGAAAAAGGCAGGTGAAACACTGGCAGAAGCAAAACTGGCAATGCACACAAGGTATTAAATCATTACTGGGACTTGGAATATGATTAGGGAAAGTTAATGGAAAACTAAGCCGCTGTGCCAAATGACTGTTGCTGGGTTAAAGGAGGCTAATTTGCAACACTGTAATGAAATTAGGCATGCTGCCTTTGTTTCTGACACTGAACAGTGTTTAAAAAAAAAAGGGGTTGTGCATTTGTGGACCCTCAAGTTCTCTACTGGATTGGAAAGCTGAAATGGTGCTGCCATGGTGGAGTAGCAGTGCTTTCTGAGGGGCTTTGGTACGTGACTGGCAATAGACAGGTGTGTAAGATGGATACTGAGCCCATCAGCCAAGAAACACTTTTGCAACAGAGGAATTATAAGGACTTTTTCTTGTCTGTATCCTACCTTTTAAACAGAAATAATTTCTAAGAGGTATCAGCTCTTTCAGAAAAATTCAAAGGGGTGGACATTTCACAGCCTTCTTAGGAAGTCTGTCTAGGCTTAGACAGCAATTAGCTGGCCATTAGAACATTAACTGGAGGTCTAAATTTGCATGACTGCAATTTATATCTGTTGCTGGATCTGCCCTGGGTGAAGGGGGAAGATGTTTTCTCTCCCCTTTTGTTGGGAGAATGGTGTAATCTTACTGCACTGAAGTCTTGCTCTTTAAACTAAATAAATCCTCCATATCAATAATATTTTTTTGCAATTTCTTTGGGAGAGAAGGAGTGTTGTGTTTTGGGGTGGGATTTTTGCTCTTGTCTGGAAACAGTAGGTAGAATTCAGTTTAAATTTTGAATATGTACATTTGCAGCCCTCAGATTGTGATCCAGCATCTGTTTTTAGAGAACAGAAACATTCTTTTCTAAAGTCAGTTAACGTGAAGCAGATACATGAACTGAGCTAAATGAACCATCTTCTATATTTATTCCTTCCTGACTGTAAAAAGAACCTGAAGTGCACATGTCAATACTGTTCACTGTTTAATTCCTGCTCTTTAGCACTCTTCTGTCCTATTTACAGATGTCCCGAGGAGTATTTTAGCTTTTTGTGTATTGGCTTATTTAATAGTTTCATTAAATGAGTAGTATTTCATATTGCTTTTTCAATTTATGTAAGTAGCAGAAGCAGCAAAAGCCAGCCTTTTCAACATGAGTCACCAGACTGTCAGGAATTTAATATTCATATATAATATTCTTTGTTGAAATACAGTGCAAGTACAAATTAGTATTTTAAGTCATCATATCTCTGTTAAGACTCGTAACTAAAATTTGATAACAGTATGTACAATTTCATCTGTTACTGAGCTTGACCTGATATATAATATTCTTCAGATTTACAGATGCTCCCTTAACCATAATTTTCCATCTTCCAAAATAGTGAAATGGCCTAAACGTTTTAAACAGTGTAAATATTTTATTAAACTTCCATTGAACAGATGGAGGTGTTGAAGCAGAGTAACTTGCTTGCAGCTTCTTTAAGAGGTGAATCATTTGACCCTGTGTGCGTTGTTTAAGACGTTCCATCTTTTCCGTGTGTGTGGGTGCTCCTGGCTCATCCCGTGGCAGATGGGCTGCTTGCCTGCTACCTTGTCAGCAAATGGGTGTGAGTCTCCTCTGGGATTCAAGGTGATCAGATTTTGGGGTGCAAGTTGCATAAGCAGACTGAGGAGACTATTTCACCTGATGTTTAGATCCTGTTGCATTTTTTATTAATAGGCTCCAGACGGCAGGTGTGAGTTTTGCTTTCCAAAGATCTATGTATTTTGGGGATATCTGAGTGAGATTTATGCATGTATGTTACATGAGGGAACATGCTGCTCTTTCTTTCTGTTTCTGTACAAAAATGGGTGTTAGAACAAGAATGGCAGCCAGAGTGGATTACAGCTCTGCTAGAACAATGCCATGTAACTATAATTTATCATATTTCTTTGCCGTTTAAAGTGAGGCTTTTTAGTTCTAACTATGACCTTAGCTATTGCCTAGGCAATGTTCACCCTCAGAAATGACCACCAAAAAATTATTTTGTGTCATAAACACGTTTGTTGCATAATTTATATTCTCACTCAAATAGCATACATTTCAGATTTTATGTACATACACTCAAGGTGGCATAGTATCATTTGCATTAGGGGGCTGATTCTCTCCTTCACTTAATCAGCTAGTATAAATGGCAAAAATTGTGATTTTAGTCTCATACAGAGCCTCTCAAGGCTTTCTAGTACTTAGATAAAAATAGTATTTCCTGCCTAAAGATGGAGGGCCTGTGCCCTTGTGCTGATTGGGAGGGTGTGGAGGAAAGAGTAGAGTTCAAACACCTCATAGGAGTCCCCTTTGCCAGGGAGGTGGGAGAAGAGGGTGTCCTGCCAGCTGCTCCAGCTGCTCCACAGTTCTTCCCAGTTCATCACCTGGGGCCCCCCAGGGGAAGCAGGATAGCTTTCCAGGCAGAGCAGGCATTTTCTGACTGAGGTCAGCCCTGGTTGCGTTTCTCAGGGCACCTCAGAGCACTGCTGTGGGGTTGTGTAAAGGGGGCCCTACCAGTTCCAGGCACTGGGCTGCACACCTCTCTCTCTGCCATTCTGGCACCACCTAAAGATGCCAGGGAGGATTGTCACCTGAGACATTGGCCGCTGCTAGACATGTGCACTTACCACCTTCTCACATGTAATTACTCCAGAAATAGATATTTAAGTACAGGTTTGCTATACATAATGTAATGCTAAACACTGGCAATTAACATAACTGCTTCCTATTTGTGATGTGCAGGGATACAGAATTGTATAGGTGACTGATGTTTTCTCAGGTACAAAATATTCCACTTACAAAATGAGTTATTTTAATTTATATTTCTTTGCCATTATCAATAGTGCCAATTAGGTAGGTAGGTACATTTTTTGGAAGGTTACATAGATTATGAAGCAATTGCATGCATTTTTATGGAAGTTTGCTTCATTAAATTCAAAATGCGTGTGGATTCATATCCTACAGCAAATTTTTATTGTGATTTAATTTAGCATTTCAGGCATTTCACTATTCAGTATCTTGCTTTCTACATATGTATATTTAATATGTATAATTTTGATCTACTGGTATCAAATAGGCTGAATTAGTAAAAGGCAACACAGTGTTCAAATAATTTTGCTTGATGATTACATTAAAGCCTATAGAAAATACAGTGGAAATGCTTACATTCTCATTAAAATCTGTCTGTTTTACTCAGTATTTTGCAGAGCGATACATGCTGAAGCCCATTATTAGGTAATTTCTTGGGCAGTTTTCACAGTGGTAACATGGTTATCTATCTTTTATCTAGAGATACTTCACTGTAAAACATAGTCTGTAAAAAGGAGGGGTTTTAATTAACAAATCCACTAATATTAATTTTAAGCCCAGTTGAAGTACTAAGCCAAAAACCAAGAGGCTATGCATTTAAATAGTATGTCTCCAGTAAAAAATGCTGTTCACATGAACGCTGATCTCATCTGCCACGTTAGTTTTTTTTTTTGAAATGGAGGAACATATTTCTTCCTCGGAAGCTGAATAGCTGTATCAGTGTTTCCTGAGTAGTAGATGTTTGGACCAGATTTCTGCAAGTTAATCTGTATTTTCATAGATCTTAGTCTTTTGGAGGGATCTGATGACACTAGGGGTCTTCACAGGAGCAACGCACAAAAATGCAGGTTTCTTCCTGGGAAAGGAATAAATTATTTTCTTTGAAAACCCGTAGTAATGCTACTTAAAGTATTTAAAGTTCTGTTGAAGTCTTGTAGGATCTTTTAGTTTAACATGTTCAGCTGTGCTTCCTTAAAGGGGCATCACACCAAAACCTTCCATTTAGAACCTTTATTTGTATCCATGTATGTTTGAGCACTCATATCTCAACTTGATTTTCCCTCTCCCTTTTTTAAACTGAATGTCAAATAGTGGGAAAATCAGATTTAATAGGTACTGTGTATTTAAAAACTGTTGAAGTGTTGCAAAATGTAATGAGATGGAGTGTCAGCCTAGATGTTTCATTTTAATTTTGCATCATCTTGGGGTTTTTGTCCATTAATATGTTTCTGTACACTTACCTTGAGGTGCAGAATGCTCTGTTTTTGCTTCCTTGGTGGATATATTCGAATTACGTGTTACATGTAATTTTGTTAATTATATTTGATTGCGCTTATAATGCTATGAAAACTATCAAATAGTAAAATAACTTCTTCTGCAAAACAGAGTATTTAAAAAAAGAAATGTATTACTTTTTTTTAAAGCATCCTCCATGTCTTTAGATTGTACTCTTCATAAAGTAGCACATTTGGAAAGCGCTTTGTGTTTTCATTAGGTTTTTGCCTTTATTTAAAGAAAGTGCTGATAGCTATTTAATTGTTCATGCCATGGGGTGAGAGTCATTGCAGAGGAGAAGCATTCTCTCTGGGAGGCCTCAGTGAGCATCACCAGCCACCTCTGGGCAGAGCCTCAAACAGCAGTTGCTCACGGAGCTGCACGTTCGCAGCAGCGAGGGAACAGCTGCTGCCTTTGTGTGCTTCTGCAGCTCCCCTAACAAATGGCTGATTAGAAATTGAGCAAAAAATCATACTCAGCACAAAACAGGAAGGTGTCTTGTGCTTCTGAAGTGTGCATGTGACATGGTGAGAGGAAAAGGAGATGCAGTAGGAGGAAACATTGTCTCCCTAGAGAGATTTGGCTTTTCAGCACCATGGAAAATGAGTCTTGTTTTGTATCATGGAAAGTCAGGTGCTGCAACCCATCAGCAGCTTTTTTGGGGGGGGGGGGCAGCAGGGAGAAGAAAAAAGTCAAATAAAGATGTGTAACTGTGTGTCTGAAGCAATATTTTAAGGCTATTTGCTGTGAATTGCTATAAGTAGTAAAAATGTTCCTTAAAAATGTCTAATTCCTTCTGTCATGTGAAGATACTCTGAGATGAACACCAGTGGCTCAGCTTGGAGGTTTGTTGCAAGTTCTGGTGTAAACAATGCACATCAAATTAATTGCTAGAGAGCTAACGGTGATCTTATGTATTTTTCCCCAAGTGTTTCTCTAAGTACTCATCAGTTCCAGCTAAATTTCAAGGAAACCATGGTGGTTTCCTCCATTTGGTGATGAATGGCAACTCATATAAATTTACAGGGAATAAGAGAAGACATGGTCAATGAAACAGCTGCTTTCAGTGTAGGGCTTCTCCCTGTTAATCCACTTGGGTAACAGATCTGCCTTTAGGCAAGGGAAAGAACAGAAGATACATCCTGATTGAACAGAGAGGTGTGAAGAAAAGCACGCTTGCTTATAAAAAGTAGAGATTGCTGTCATACATTGTCAGGGCACCTCCTGCCATCATCTTTTCCCATTCATTTCTCCTGAAAAGGGCAGCAATAATTTCCTTCATCATGGAGAGGCTGTGATGACTGCATCACTCTACAACTTTCTGAAATGAGGTTGTAGTCAGGCAGGAGTTGGTGTTTCTCCAGGCAGCAACTGACAGAACAAGAGGAGTCAGTCTCAAGCTGCGTCAAGAGAAATATAGGTTGGATATTAGGTAAAAGTTTTGTACAGAAAGGGTGATCAGGTACTGGAATGGTCTGCCTGGGGACATGGTGGAGTCACCATCCCTGGATGTGTTTAAAAAAAGACTGGGTGTGGCACTTGCTGCCGCAGTTTAGTTGTGGTGTTAGGGCTGTGTTGGACTCAATGATCTTGTAGGTCTCTTCCAACCTAGTTGTTCTGTGAAAAAGACAATTTAGATTTATTTGGAAATCTTTGGTGACCTTCAGGCCACAGGCCTGTTACTAGTCAAAGAGATTTTTTTCTTTGAATTGTTGGCCCTTGTACTGTCATACATAGTTAGCAAGGGCCCATTTGAGTTTCAGCTATGACTGGCTCCTGATGTTAACAGCGATTTTTTAAATACAAAATAAATTGTTGGCACTTGATGCTAGTTCAGAATTACCATTATTTTAAAAGCCCTGGTGCTGTGATCTGGACTGCTCAGGCTTATTTTGTGGCACACCAGGTATTGAAGAAAGTCGGGCAAGCACGGAGAATGGGTTTGCACGTCCTCTCTCCTGCCACCCTCTTGTGCATATGAGAGACCTTTCTCAAAAGCCAGACCTCGGTACAAACACAGTCCAGACTGTTTACAATGAGCGAACACCTCAATTCAAACAGCTGTCAGGGAGCAGGTATTAATCATGCCAATATTCAGCAAGCCATGTGTGAGAGCTTTCTTGTTCCTTTGAGCTTAATATGGATAAAGCCAGTAAAGAAAGAGAAAATGGAAAAGGTGGCTTCACTGATAAGAAAACCTAGCATAAACTTTGAATTAGTGACAGTGTGTACCAGATTTGCCTCTGGAGTGTTTCATTAGTATTGTGTACTGCCTCTGCTGCATGTTAGCTTTCTGCTGACATGTCACCTGAGATAACAACATCATCTATTTAAAAGACTCAGGAAAGAGACAAATTAGTTTCCTAGTGTCCTAAGAAAAATGTCAGTACTAAATACATTAACAGTGTTTCCATGCTCAGTGTAAATTGTTCTGTTTGTGATTTGCACTTTTTTCTTAGTAAAACAAAAAAACCCAAAAAAACCAACAAACAAACAAAAGATCCAAAACAAAACAAACCACCAAAAAAATTTTTTTTCCCTTAGATCATGTGACAGATTAGATCAGGGAGATAAATCTCATTCAGGAGATGAAGCAATGTACAATAACATTATGGGACCAGCTGCTCTCTTTGTATAATTTGCTGCATGGGCTGCATTTGCAGAGACCAACAAGGTCGAAACCAATTAGCTGATTAGAAAGTGCCAGAAATAAGGTAGAATGCTTAAGTGACAGCAGAAGTAAATGCAGTTCTCCAGTCATTTTGTTCAGCAATACTGACCTAAAGATTTATATGGAAAACAGTGAGCAGTATATTGTGCCTAAGATTATATTTATCCAATGCCTTTTTTTTAACTTACTTTAAAGATCCTGATGAAGTTGCAATACTAACAAGTACAAATTCTGCTGATGAAATAGCAGATTTTAATAAATGGAACATCTGGGTATTGATCTAAGTCAATACTCGAGAGCTACATAAAAGCAGTTACATAAAAACTGAACATGTTAATAGGTTTATGATAACAAATAGATTGTTTTTTAAGTATTGTCTTATTTAAATGTAAATTTCGGGTTCAATTATCAAAGTGCTTTTTAATCATTCTACATTTCTAGGGATATAGGATTAGAGTCATATATTGTTGCAAGCAAGATGGCTAGTGCTGAGATGTGAACTATTTGGAAGGCAGCATTCAGAGCAAATGCTAAAAAATAAATAAACAGAAAGTGGATCCTGAAGGGCCCCATGTTTTAAATACATGAGCTTTACTTTTGAGCTCTCAGATAAGCTCATGAAAGCTATAATTTATCAAATTCTCTCCAGGCTGGTACAGAAAAGCCCAAGGGCAGCAAAGAAATTGGGAATGATGGTAGGCTTTGTGCGTAGGGTCTACAGAAGCACAGCAGCACATCCCTTGGCACCACTTATATCCGTGGGTGCGGGACAAATCATGTCTTGGGCAGGAGAAATGAAGGCAGCCGAGTGTAAACAGAAGCATTTACAGCTCTGCCGTCACCGGCACCGCCGTGACCTCAGCGTGGCGGCCGATACATATCCTTGAGCCCTGCTAGAGCAGAACATCTTTCATTACACTCTCAGCACCCATCTAGGCTCACACAAGGCTCTCTCTAGGATGGATGTCTCTGTAAGCCAAGTCTGAATAGTTCCTGCAGGTTCTGTGGTAAAGGAGGGTGAGCAATATTTTATTTGGAGCAGGTTGAGTTGAAGGCACTGAGCGATATTCTTTCATCCCTTAACATGTGTAAATGCTGTGTAGCACTGCTGTCAGGAGGAATTGGGAAATAACTGGAGTAAGTGGCCTACTAAAACAGGTGGCACAAGTGTGATTACCTGTTTGTTGTAGGGCAGTGTTGGAGCCAGTATACTTGTGTACACTGTGGCAGATAATTGTTTTCTGAATGAAGTTGTTTGTATATAGTTGCTTACTCTTTCTTTTGTGTTTGTGTAGCTATAGTTGATCTCTGATGTTGCTGTTAGTGTTGTCTTTCCTTATGTACGTTTTGCTAGAGTTGAAACAGGCTCTTAACTATCACTACTGCTAGAGGTACTGTTTTTTCATCATCTATTTGTTTTTTATATAGGTGAGTTTTTATTTATTTATTTTAAAAAACTTTAGCTTATGAATAAAATAAGCAGCTATTGCAATAGGCAACTGAATATAAGGCATGGGCTTTTTCTGGGAAATGCACAATTGACTTAAGAGAAGGATGTTTAGTAACAGTAAATGAATTTGCTAACTAGTTTTTGGAGCAATTTACAGCCCTGTCAGTCAGGTGCCTGGAGCTGTGAGCAGTGTAAGCTGGTAAATGGCCCATCAATATGGCAATACTAAATGTATACAAAATGGGAAAAGATACTGTGATGATGGCCCAGAGGCTGAGCTGAGGACAGTTAGTCAGGATGCTATTCAGTCAACACCTGGATTGCTAATTTAGCTTTGAAAATTTCTTTTCAACATTATCCTACAATGGCTTTCCAGGTCAGTTCTTGGCTCTTCTTTTGTCCAATAAAAAGTCCTGAGCTTATTGTAAAAGAACTGCCAAGGTCTCACTGACACTTACTCTTCCTTGCTCCTCAGTAAATTTTGTTCAGAAAAATGAAAAGGTTACTGCTCTTTAAATATCCCTTCACAAGAGTCTGTGAGAACTGAACTGTCTAAATTCACATATGTGGTTAGGTAAGCCTTTTTCTTTATGAAAAATAAATACTTGCCTTTTGTCAGTTCTTACTTCCTCCAGAAGAAACCACATACGTGAGCCTGTTTTCAAAAGTGACTCTTAATGATCGAGTGGTGCAGTGGTGTTACAAAGTTCTTTCTTCTCCTCCATTCAGATTTCATCAACTAACAGCATCTCTTATGCTACATCTGAATAGTTATGTAAAAAAAGCAAAACAAAATTACCATGCCTGCAGAATTATTCTGGATTTAATCCATTAGAAATGTAGATACATTGAGATGAGGATAAATTATAGATTTGTGATCTCAAATTGAGTTCTTCATGGCTGGTGCAGAATAGTCTTTTTCCTTTGTATTTTCAGTTTTTTAAGATAGAGTTGATGTAGAGTTGATATTCAAGTATATGAAAATGTCACTTAACAGTTCAGTAATAAAATGTAGTTGAAGTGGAAAGATCACAAATATCTCAGGGGCATGAAATAGTGAGTTCCACAGAAAAGTTTGGTACATAGTTTTAATTAAAACATTTAGTCTGTGGAAAAACAGTGTTCGATTCTGTAAACTGAAGACTTCTCTTTTGTTATCTTCTGTTTATCATACATAGGTTCTACTGGAACATGATTAGTTGCTGTTTAAGGAAGTTTGAGAACATAAGATAGGTAGGGATCTCCTTGGCTGCTGACTCCAGCTCCTTACTGTTTCAAGTAGCCCTTCATATTGATCCACCTTCTGTACTTGTAAAACACACTTCAGGTACGTGTAGTTCTGGGAAAGGGATGGGAGCTGCAACCATTTTTTCTATTCCAAAGCTGTTACAGGTGCTCATTGATTTTTATTTTTTCAGTTTTTGATTTTCAGCCTAACTTTATTCATGGCCACCTTATATTTATTTTTTTGTTCTTATGCCAGCTGTGGCTCCTAGACTGAATAATTTCTCATTCCTTTCACTATTCAGTTTCCTGGCATATTTTCTCTTGACTTTCATTTCACCAGACCAGATATGCTTAAGCATTTTCAGTCTCTTTTTGTCAGAGAGATTTTCCATTTCTCTGATCATGTCGGCACCTCTTCCAATTTAAGCTTATCATTCTTTAGCATGAGTGAACAGGGTTCTATGGCAATTTAGAGATAGCAATGATTAGATTTTGCCCATATCAGTATTTCCTTCTCTCCTGAAAAATCTTGTTTGATGCAGCTTAGAGTTGCATTGTCCATATAACACTAACAGCTCATACTTAAATCCTATGACTTATCCTTTTCCACCTCAGTAATTTTCAACTGATGAAATTCTGCTTTATGGAAGAAATGATTTTATTAGTCCTTAGGGGGATGGCCTTGACATTTGTATGCTAGGTTTTTATTTCATTGGTGTTATTAGTGTTCTCAAGGTCACCTAGTTCTTTGCATACAAATATCCCTATGCTCCTTGATATTGATTATCTCCCCAAAAATTAGTTATCAGAATAGGTCACTAATCTAGTACTGACACTTTGGCTAAAGTAGTTACAAAATTAACAAGACTTCTCCCAAGACTGGTCATTGAGCAACTGTCTTAATAGCTTCCATCTAGCCTGAAACTTTCTACCAGTAACCACTTTAATTTCCTCTTTAGTTACTTACTGACCTAATATTTCTGATATTAATCTTAATTTTATGTCAACTGAGTAATGATTTCCCATAAGGCATGATATGAAAAATGCTTATCTGAACTTCTGATATGTGAGGTCTCTCACATTTCTAGTGTCTAATAATCCCCAGAACCTTGAAGATAGCTACTGAATTGATTCAGTGTGATCTGCTTACTCATCCTTCCTTGACCTGCGTGTCTTTAAATACACTTACTCTAAAAACCTTCTTTGAAAAAACACACATTTTTGGAAAGATTTCCAACCATCTGTTGCTCTAATTGCTTTCTTCTCTCTCCTACTTTGCTGCCCTATGCTAGTCTACTCTCTTCTATACCTATAAGACAAGATAATGATCTTGCTAACTGAAATATCCTCTTCCTGTTCTTTCAAAACAGGGAGCTGGGAATTGTTCTGTCACCCTCAGCTTAATCTTCTTGAGCCTTTGTTCTTGTTTTATAATTAACTGATCATTTATATTTTTACTCCTGTTACACATTGAATGAATCCATTCATTCAATATTTTCATCCCAATCCTAAATTCTGTTTCATCTTTGCTACATTTTGATATGTTTCTCATTTTTTTCTTTGTGTTTTATTCCTATAGGTAAAAATAACTTCCCTATTTGTTCTTATGTACAGACGTATTTATTGCTAATCCCAGCCCATGTGCATGCATACAGTTGTTTGCAAAGAGCAAATATTTTTGAGTAATGACATATCTTTGAATTAAACAACAGAACCCTCTAAATCTTAATCCTTAATTCCATACACAAAACTTTGAAGTAAGTTTTTGCTTAAAATACACTCCTTATATGTAGGATTAGGCAGATATTTGAAGGAGCAGCATAATTTATTTGCTCAGGTTTTAGTCTAGCCTATCCTATGCAAATAAAATTAAGGAATAGATTTCAGACTTCATATTACAATCTGTGTTAGAAGAACACATTCACTTCTCTTTTATATGTTAAGACAGTGTTGTGTTTGGATTAAGTACAATTTTGCAAGACTGAAAGGAGGAAATGGAAAAATTCAGTCCAATGGTAGTTGAGAGACTGTTCCCCAGACAAGTTGAATGTGTGAGAAAAATAAGGATGAAATGAGCTAGAGTGAAAACTTTGAAGTTTCTGCAGAGGAGCAGAAATTAATGCAGAAGGAGAAAAGAGGAAAAGGAAAAAAGCTGTAAGGAGGGCCATCACTAAGCAGGCACAGACTGTACAGGGAAAGAAAGAGCCAGGAGGGTCATGGGGTTTAGAACTTTTACTGGAGTAGAACTGAGTTTCCTGCTATGAGGAGAAGGGTGACACCAAAGCAATATCAAAGATAAGGGCAGAAAAGGAAGAGGTAAAAGATTTTGAGCCTTGCAGAGAAAGTTGTTCACTGGAGGCAACCACAGCTTTAGTGACACAGTGAAATAGAAGTCTAATATAAAGAAAGACAGTGTATACTAATGTACTGTAATAATTTATTCACCTGAGAGCACATGGTGACAGTGAATGGTTCTAGACATGTTTGGGTTAAGTGAAAAAGGTGAAAGGGAAAAAAAGTGAGAGATCAAAGCTTAATCATTATCTACTTTTTATTTGTTTACCCAACACAAGCATTAGAGTAACTTCTGCTAGCTTTGTTAACCTCCATTGTCTGTAGGATGTCAATAATAGGGGGATGCTTTTTACCTTTTGGAAGGAATATGGCGTCTTTCAAGCTTATGAATAATTCAGGTACTTCATAATGTGTTGCTTGCCAGATACTGCCCCACTAATCTGATTCAGCTTGGTTTTTCAAAAGAAACTCTTTTAATTTTCACAATTCAGTACTAAGAAAAATTCCAGCTCCTTTTGTATGGATTTTGATAGTAGATGCTGTGATCATAGTGTAAGTCTTCAGTATATGAATTTAATAATACAGAGCAAAATCCAGAACTTCTTGCCTTGAGAGATCATAGGGATTTTTTAGAGGTTTGTTGCCTTTTTTTCTTTTTGAAATTATTTTCTCTTATTTTGGTGAACAATTTGCATGGCCAGGAAATGGATCATGAAGGGTCATGAGTCATTTGGGTGCCTGAGAGCTGTGCATGTGTGTGTGTGTATGCACCCACATTTGCCAAATTGCTGTTAAATCGCACCTACTGCAGGAGAGGAGGATGTGTTTTAGAACAGAGGTGGCTAAGCTTTCACAAAGCTTCTTTGGCTCCTTGTTGGGGTATCTTGTCATGTAACTTAGAAGAGTCCTAAGCTTGTTCAGGGCTGCATACTGTAAGGAATCCATCTTGGTGGTCCTTCATTGTCTTTGAAGTACCAGCTCTTTCCTCCCAGAAGAAGTGTCGGAGCTGTGCTGGGCATATAGCTACTAGGCAGTTAACCAGGGACAGACACTTCAGTGTCTTCTTGAGTGGTAGAAAAGGGTTCAGAAAGTTTTAATGAAATGAAACTGATTGTGTGATCTTCTAGACAATGCCAAGCATCCTAAGTGGGTGAAAACTTTTAAACAGAAGCTTAACTCTTGTGCTTGTTGGAGAATCTCATGGAGCTCCCAGCGGTTCCTGCTACAGGGCTGCTCTAACACCTAGTCAGGAAATGGCAGCTCTAATACCTAGTCAGGAAATGCAGAGCCATCATTTGTGGTGTTTGGTTTATTACAGTGACCAAAGTTGCCAGTGGCACAGGAGTTCAGTTTAAGACAAGAAGTAGACAGTGTAACAGTGAAAGGAGGTACAAGTCCCAGGAAACAGGTTTGAAAGAATACATGTAAGGTGTGTTTTGATCGTAGCCATAATTACTCAGGTCATTTCTGCAGCTTTTGTGCTAAATGGGGTTTGGCCAGACTATTAGTACTGCTTTAATATGTACTGTTCTTTGCAGACACTATGTTTTGAGGCGCTATTTAGAGTCAGGAACCAATGTTTGCATTTTAATGGCTTCTGCATCATTGAGAGGACTTAGGAAATGTAAACTCTGGGTTTTTATTTTCTTTCTCAGAAGTTTCATTTGTAACAAAAAATAACTAATGAAGACTGTGTCACAGAATCTGTTACTAGAAAACCTTTTTTGCATCAGGAGAATGTATTCCCTGTAAGTGATTTGTTGTTCTCATAATTTAAGGATTTCTTTTAAGGATTAGTTAAGTTATATGGGGGGAAAACGTTTCACTAGCAAGTAAGTTCCCAGAGGAACAATAGCAGCAACTAAGAGACCCTGTTAGGATAATAGAAATGTTTATAGCTATGTGGGTCTATATGGGAGTCTTACGCAAGCTTTTACTCTTGTAAATCACTGAGATGTTACATTATGCTGAAGGGGATGAAGATGCTCAGCTGACTACATTTTCAGCTACATCAGTGGTTAAGTCAGTGCTGAGGAATTATACAATTGTTTAGGTGATGTAAAGGAATAGAATAAAAATGCACTTTTATCTAAATGGCATGCCAGCTTAATGAGTAATATTGAGAATGGTTGTAAAGAGACAGTATGTAACAAAGTAAATTCTCATCACTCAGCTTTAACACTGTAATTAAAATACAAATGCTATTTATGGAAAAACCTGTTGTTAAAAAACAATTACAGTAGCTGGTTTTATTGTGTTCTTTCATTGAAAGACAATAAAGAATGTTATTCAATTCTTCTGTTTTTAAGTAACATGCTATTGAATTTTCATTCATGATCATTTTGCTCTTTTTCTTGTCCCATGTATTTCACCTTTAAGTTTTAAAGAGCTATTTTTCCCAGAAATAATTGGATCCTTTTTAATTGCTGTAAGCAATTTGTTAGTCAGAGTAAAGCTTACTCTAGTTCCAGTCATGGATTTGTGAAAGCTTCCAGTATTAACTGCTGCAAATAGCTTTTGTGGCAGCATACTGCCCTCCTCTCCAGCCCAGCTTGCTGGACATCCATGTTCTCTGCTATTTAAATGGAGGTGGAAGATCCTGCCCTGAGATGTTACATTCTCACTGTACGAGTTTTTTTCTAAGCACGTTATTCAAAGAATAGACAAAACCATGCCAAAATAGTGGTGGTTATTAATATATCCAAAACTGCAGATGTGTCTTACAATATAAATCCTTATTTTCACGCGTTTAATAACGCATGTTAGAGTAGCCATATCAGAAGGGTTTTGTATTTTCAAATGGATAGGTGTCAAAGTAAGCAAACACAGCATTGTAATTCGATAACATGTCACTGCTGTGCATTTTGCTCGTTTGTTTTTCTACTGCCTCGATAATTATTGTGGTGAGATGTTCTTATTTACTGACATTCTGTAGGATCACACCAGTAATTCACCTGAAATGACTGTCTGCAGTCTTACAGAGTCTTACTGCTGAGACTTTTCGAATGCTAATGTAGGTCATAATTAATCAATAGTGATTGTGCAAAGCATAAAACATTTATATGATCTTCATAACCGGCACCTAAATTCTCAACAAGAGGCAGCCTGAAATAGTAACAGAGCTTGTCCTTGCATCTCTCTGTTGTAGGCTTTTCCTGTTTGATGTGCTGGCGTGCTTGCCTAAATAGTCTCTGAGGTGAGTTGTTTGGATGTGTCATTTCAACTGAATATAGCTTTGCATACTCCTGTAGCACATGAAAGATTAGAATACCGCAAGAAATTCTAAATAGCGTACAGCAAAATATGAAGTATTATTCCTTTCTGCTAGTCTTACAGAAGTAGCACTTTAACTGTCAATTGATATTATTTCTTGAAATAACATTTTGAGGAGTTAATAAAGAAACAGCTTTATAAGAAGCAGCACATTCTTTTCTCATGTGTTTATGTTTTGTCTATATACCTTCACGAGGATGGAAGTTTATAGCTTATATTCTTTGTTCTAACATATTTACTACTATGTTTCTGCTTGGTAGGCATTACAGTAGATTTTTCCAACAGAAATAGGACTTAAAAGTGGGAATTTACTTAAAGTGACTGGGTACTGTGTCCTGATTCTTCAGTGCCAATGTCAGTATATGTTTAAACTCTTTGGTTTATTGCTCTAATGTTTTTCTTTGTTTTGACTGCATATTTGCACAGTACCCAGCTCACTAGGACTCCAATCTTAATTAAATCTCAGGACTGAGCTGAAAGAAGAATATTTATTATCTGGGAAAAATGTGGAAGGGAAGGCTCTAGGATCCAGTAAACACATGTAAAATGAAGTAAGCAATTTCCTCCTCATTCATGTCCACCCAAAAATCCACCGACCAACAACTAGAGGAAGAGTTAAAAAATTAATTTAGGTCCTTAATTCTTCAAATGCGCATGGGAGACCGAGTGGTCACATGAATTCACAAAGTGAATTCATTAGTGTTTTTTTAAGTCAGCACTGACACAATACTGTGTCTACAAAAAGTGATCTATGCAATTAATTTGTAACTCTTCCTTAGGAGTGTGTGAAAATGAAATCACATTAAGGTGAGGGAAAGCTTTGGTATACCATAAATGCTATATTGCATTATATTCTATAAAGGAAATAACCTAAAACTATATGGCTGCCAGGAGGAACAACTCTGCAATTGCAAAACTGGAGATGAAGCTGATTCTGTTACCTAAGATGCTGGTTTATTCCAAAAGATAGAGCTAATAAACTTTTGCTCTATTGCTTTGAGTGATAAATTTTGATGCTTACCTTTTGGAAAAAGAGATTTCTGATTGACATTATTAAGGATGTTGTTAAGAAGTACTGGAGGTATTGGAAGTGACCAAAGTTAAACATGGTAGGTTTTACTGAAATGACTAATTATAATAGATGCCTGACTCCCATGAAAGTTACTGGAAATAAAGTGCTTACTCATTTAGATGCTTTTATAATCTCCATTATGTGCTTCTGTGCATCTTTAGACATGTAAATACCTCATCTGCTGGTCTAGACAAAAAACTATATGCACTGGCAACACTTAAAATGACAGAAGTCAGGTATGCTTTGCCTCAAATCAGTAAGCTTTGTTCATTTATGCTTCCATCTGAAGATACTCCAGATGTAATCAGTTTAGTTGCCAGCTAACAAAAAAAAATTAAAGCAAAAAATTATACTTCAGGAAGACAAATAAATGTATTTTGAAGATGAGGAGACAAAACCTAAAATTACTTCCATATGACACAAAGCTAAAAGCATGTGACATATCTGGGTTAGTTTCATATATAACAATACCTGATTATAAGTACTTGGCCAAAAAAATAGAAAATTGGAATCTCACATTACACAGCTCTTCTGTTTGGCATCTGTTCCACAATACAATAGAACTTATAATTTGTAAGCTTGTCTGATTTTCAGTGAAATACTCAGAACAGTTCGGTCTGTCTTTATACATCAAACAATATGGTGCAGGTGGTTTAAGAACAAAACAGTTAATCAAGCAAAATTTTACTTAAACTACCTCATGATTCATCAACCAGTCTATGCACACTGTCAGTTGTGCCTTTCTCAGCAATTATTTATAGACTATTTAAATAGCCTGGACAGCATGTGGAACTGCTGAGAATAATATTGTATTATGAATTACTTCTTCAATTTGCATCAGTTCAGTATGGACTGACAACATGACAGTGAGTCAAGAAAACTGCTGCTTTCTTGATTGCAATGCAGTATAACATTTATTCTGGAAATTAAGTTTTGCCTCAAGTATTATTTTTCCATGTTAAAATATTCCTGAAGTAAACTATGCAATGATGTGAGAAACAGAGTTACTTATTTAATATTATTTAATCATGTTTCTACTTCTTTTTATATATGTACCATCACAAACTTTAGAAGTTACATTTCTATCACTACTAAGTTCTTACCTGCATGATTCCCATTCAAACACAAAACACCAACTTGGAAATACCAACAGACAATATGATGGAGAAGTTCCTTAGTGGTCTGAATGCTAGTTGAATTTTTTAGGGAAATCAAAGAAATACGTGGAGTACAAGGAAGATGAGAGATGCCAAATACATCAGGAATGTCAAGAACTGGACAAACTTTTCTGTAAATTATGGGGAAGGAATTAGAGGAATGAGAGAAAGTAGAGAAATTAAATAAAAAGAGGAGAACAGGGAGATAATGTAGCTATGAGCATGAGGTGTTTATAAAGTTTATTATATACTACCTGGATCAGACACAGTTGAGTAATTTTTCTTGTGCTGCACTGTGGAAAGTGGAAGGACATGGAGACAAGGAGATGGAAATGAAGCTGGTGGCATCAGAGGTGACATCTGGTTTGAAGACTATGGCCTCAATAGTTGTATTTAGACTGCATGAGCAGTGCTTTTGGGTGTCCTGGTTGCTTGTTCATCAGTGTGCCTGGAAACCAGGGTGGAAATGGTAAGAGAAAGGAAATGAGGGAAGGTCACTGTGTGCAGTTAGCTATCATTCTGGCTAACTTGAGACATGAGCTGTGACTGAGTGTCTGTATTGAGTCTGGGCCCGGTGGAGCTAACTTCCTGTATCTCAGCTACACGCTGCTGATTTAGGTTTAGTGGCTAAAACAGTGGTGCTAATGCACCAGGGCTTTACCTATTGCAGAGCAGAATCTGCACAACAATGGCCTTTTCTATTACTTTGCCCATAGTGGGTGTGGTGTGCAAGAGCTTGGGAGGGAACATAGCCAGGACAAGTGACCCAAATCGACCAGAGGGGTGTTCTGTGCCTTAGAATGCTCTGCTCCATGATAAAAAGTGCAGGCTGGTCTTTCCAAAGTACTTGTTTATTTAGAGGTTGTTTGAGCATTAAGATGCTGGTGGGAGAGCCTTTGCTTCATCTGTGTACTTTTGCTCTGTTTTTTTCTTTTACTTTTTAAGTTGGCTTAGTCTCAATCCATGAGTTTTTTCTTGCTTCTATGATTCAAATTCACCCCTCCATTGTTGGAGGTAGCATTAATGGGTGGCTGGTGCACACTTATTTTATGGCCAGAGTAAACCCACCACAGTATCTGAAACTTCAATGTCCTTCTGAATCCTACGATTCAGAGATAGTCAGAAAGCTGCCACTAAAAATGAAGCATTAGTCAGTTTATCTGTAGTTTAAAAAAATAAATATTAGATTGAAAAATTGAAAACAAAAGAAAAAAGTAATAGTAATACAGATGTTTTACAGGAACTGATTATTCCAATGGCCATTTGGGGATTTTGGACATTTTTATGGCATTATGTTGCTACTTTTCTGAATTATCTGAATGCATGTTCTGTTGGAAGTTCTCAGTAAGGAGTTGTTTTTATGATACATTGCTTCATACCTTTTAAGCCTGATCATCTAATATTGACAAACCTCAGGAAATCCATAGATAACTAAGTAGACTTTTCATCTGCCTATAACAGTGCTTTGGGTTTTTTCAGTCATATTTTTTAAGTAATGGCTTAAGACTGATTGATCCATTGGTCATGACATTTTGATCATCACTTGGGGACTATCTCAATGAGTAAAAACTTACTTTTGGTACTGAAGTAATCAACCAATACTGAATTTGTGTCTGGTTATTTACTTTCTGTTTTGAGTCTTGAGAGAAATATTAGTATCTATCATACTTCATGTTTTTTCAGAATGTCATGTTAAGGTGCAGACTAAAAGACTATAAAACTGTGATTCATCTACACCTTTGTAGAGGCACTACACACTAGTTTCCTCTCCTGTTAAGTGACAGGCACTTCCTTATAGTTAAAAAAGTAGGACCTCAAAGACAAATGATAATTATTTAAAATGCCATCTTTACTACAGCTTGATTATTCTGGAATGATGGATTGGTTATTAATACATTTATATTCATAAAGCTATATGCATATAATATGTGTAAAAGGTAACAATAGCAGTTGAAGATTGAAAAATATGTGGGCCTGGCACTCTTTTCTCTACCAAGGCAGAATTAACTGTGCTATGCATTTGTTTGTCTGAACTAATTATAAAATGTGTGTTGTAATTCACATCATTCTTGATGAAATCCTGGTTTCATTGTTGTGAGCTGGATGCAATGTTCCCATGTTTTCCTGTTTCCAAGTAAGTGGAACTCTGAAATTTTGCTATCTAAGCTGTGTTGCACAATTGGGCAGTAGAAAGTCCAAGCTTAAAATACAAAGCGTTCCCACTCTTAAATGGCATTCATTGTAATTTATCATAATTTGACTGCTTTATATGTTCACCTGTTCATGGTTTGGGCGTAGATTCTGACATAGAAGCTTCTTGGAAAGTGGATCATAAAGAGGCAATGATGAACTTGTCTTTCGTTCTAAATGCAAACACCAATATTCAAGGGACCTAATTAAAATCTTTATCTGATCCCTAGTTGCAAGAAAGCTCTGCCTGGGTGTATGTGATAAGTTCATGCTGTTAGAGATTTCTAATTTGATTGGAGGTTTTTTTCCTGATTTTATGTGTACAGCATTTTTTTTTAATGTTCATAAGTCTTTGCCAGAGGAAGTGGCAATCTTCCCTTTAAATGTTGCAGTTGGGAAACAGTGCTTGGCGAGTGGATTTAGATTTTTTTTTTCTTTTGTGTGTGTGAGAAAAATGGCAACAGCTCATCAAAGCTATTTGTAGAGGAAAATGCTTCTTTCCAACCTAATTGACTAATGAACTATTGTTTTGAAGAGTGTTGAACCTGAGGTAATGTACTGGATTTTGATAAGCTGTGAGCTTCTATTACCAGAGCTTTGTGAAGATTGTTTTATCATCTTAAAAAGGACATGCTGAGTTTTCTGTCTGCAGAGTGGCATACTGTACATCAGCTTGATGCTGGCAAAGAACATTACAAGTTGTCATCTAGTCATGTTAGTTGACTTTAATAATTGCTAGTTGAACAAGTCCCCAGATTTGGAAGACAGGACATCAAAAACTTGCCCTTTCTTTGTCAACCTGTTAATTGCATGTTTTTAAGTTATTTTTACTTGTGGCATGAAAAAACCCAATTGTTGCTTCTGCAGAGAGTTCTGTATGAGATACTTTTTTTGATGTCTTTCATAAATTAAAGGTTATCCTCATAGTTTAAGCTGGGAATTGCTGTTTAGTAGCAAGTAAATAAATTGATCAGTGTGGAATTAGAGATCATGAAATTAGTGTGGTGTGAGAGGTCAGAATGAGAGTTTGGGGGCAGGAGTTGGCACAGTATATGGAAATGTAATTTTTTTGCTCCATAGTGAACGATGCTTATTTTCAATGCTAACTTTTAATTGCATTGAGCATTTGTGTGGAAGAAGAATTTTCACAGCAAAGCAAGATGTTTGTCACAGTCTGCTTGTACTATAGTAAAAAAAATTAAGGATCAATGAAGTAAAAGCAGAAAGAATGTTACTAAGTAACATCTACACATAAGTGAAGTGGAAGCAGGAGTGTGATATTTACACAGAATTACAAATAAAGTAGGGTGATAGTAGAAAAAAATCTTTTTGTATTCCTGTCACTTAAGTGCAGACCAAAGTGTGTGTATTTGCCTATATGTAGTGTGATGCCTATGTGTTGTGTGCTAATTTTGATTAGAAAATAGAGAAATGGACCAGAATTTCCTTCACTGATTTTGTATCATTTTAAGAGATAAACAAGAATTTCAGTCCAATTTCTTCTGGAAAAAATGTCCCCAAAGGGAAGGTCAAAAAATATCCTACTGAGGCAAGAGAGACCACAAAACACGTATAAACTTAAATACTGACATGTGAGACAGGCACATTTTTTTTTGAAAGGTGACAACTCAAAGATGTTGGCCACATGTCACCAAGGAAATTTTTTTTATAAATGTCTAGCTGTGTGCTACCATATGGACACCTAAAACAACACACGGGGAAAGAAAAAATTTGCAAGTTGCAATTACCAGATCAGACAGTTCTAAGTTTGTGTGTTCGCATGGCTCTGTACTGTAGTCACTTTGTGTTCTGCTCTTGCTTTACCAGATAAAATTAAGTGTAGTTCTTCTTAGGTTTTAGACTGTCCTTTTGGATTCTGTGTTTATACTTGTCTGCTTTACACTTGTCAGTCCATGTAAGGAAAGAAAATTGATCCAACATTATGGGGTTTTTTTGTTGTTGGTTTTGGTTTTTTTTTCTCCCTTCACCATTCTGAATAACAGGAACCACTACTAATGAAATT
>VWYI01004807.1:926-23121 GCA_013399455.1 Anthoscopus minutus | reverse complement strand
CCACTACTAATGAAATTATGATCCTGGACATACCCAGCTAAAGCCATATAAATTTGTTCAGTACCAGGGGTCTCACAGTACTAAGGACCAGGATGCAGATGTGCCATGCAGTGATTCTGACTGATTCTTGAAATATGAAGGCATCCATTTCCTTGCCTTTGCATAGGAAGAAGTATAAACAAATTCAGAGCATCCCACTGAAATGGAAGAATGGTTCCAAAAATTCAGACCAGGGATTCTCTTAGCTTTGAATCTACAGTGTTAAGCATCTTATTGCAAATAAGCCATAGCAGATTTCCAGAGAAGAGAACAGAGTGAGAATACATAACACATCTCTAGAAAATTCCTAGCCTCTGTTTTCAACTCCAGAGATTTCCTAAACCTGGTATGATATCACCAGCTCTCAATGAATCTCTTTTCTAAATTCATGTTAAATTTCCCTATACAGCTTTTTTAAATTTTCTTGTACCCTCTAACATGATTCTGGCAGTTTCGTATATCTTTCACCTGTTGGGCAGAGAACCACTTTCTTCTGTTTGTTTTGCACTTTGTTACTACCAGCTTCCTTTAAAGTTGCTGATTTTCCTATATACAGTGTTATGCCAAAGCTGAAATGATACAAAGGCAGAGTTTGGGTCCTCTGTCTAGATGAAGATTATTGCTGGTCTAGATTGTTAAAGACTTCTGTGATTGTTTCAAAGTGGAGATAACTTCAATATGCTTCAGAATGAAATAAATGTTTTTTGTTTAGTACAGGAGATAAAAAATAAGATCAGAAGTCCCTGGGGAAAAAAAAAAAAGGAAATATTACTACTGTCTTCCAAAACTAGAAGAAGTTTGCACTTCTGTGACTTTTGGTCCTTTTTTATATTCTTGCCTGAATAATGATGCTCCACAGAATTACTCAGTTTCTTTCTATGTTTCTAAGTATTCTAAACTTCTAAAAAAGAGAGACCAGTGCACACAGTGGATACATTTTTAAAGCTAACTGAATGGATTAAATGACATGTGAATTTTGTACCTTAACAGTTTGTTTTGGTAATAAAAGTATTTTGCACTACTACACTGTGTTATGAGCACTGAATATTTAGGAGCATGTAATAGACCAGTATGTGGTAGGTGGGCCACAGCTGTAGCATTATCATCAGCAGTGGAACAGACTACTATAATTATTGACAGGAGCAGAAAAATCAATTAAATAGTTTTCTTCTGAATATTGGTTAAAATTGCTTTGTTGATGAGATACCTTTATATTGCAATCTGAGATAATGTCTGTGCTTCCTTTCAAAATATCACATACATACGATTTTCTAGTGAAGAAAAATCTCAGTCACATCCAAAATACACATCCAAAGGCATTTTATCCCAGTCATTTGTGGTAGACATGGCAGCAGGATGATATTGTAAATTTGCTCAATTTTATACTTTTTCTCTCTGAATCTACTGGTTCTTGATAACATAACTGCAGGCAAGCCCTTAAGTTTGCAGATGTAAATAGCCAGTGTCAGAATGTGTTTCATGCAGAGCAGTGCTATAGCTTCACCTGAATACCTCTCAAGGTGAGGCTGTCTGCTAACCCTCATTGTAACTCATGTTACAGAAATGAACAGCTAATCTTTTCTGGGGACAGATTTGGTTTTTTCCCAGAAAGCAATGGGAGCAAACTGAATGTATCTTCATCTTCCAGTATTTCTGGTAGCATCCTTTATAAGTTGGTCCTTGACCTTTCTTGATAAGAAAGCCTTTTCCCCATCATCTTTTAATACTTGCTGCCTCCTTTCTCTCTCTTACTGCATTTCCCCCGAGATGTTCATACTACTGAGGAGGTGTCTGAGAACCAGGCTTTTGATGGAGAAGTGATTAATTAAAAATATACCACTAGCTTAAGTTATCTTTTCATGCAAATAAAAAAGTAGCACACAACAAAACAAACAACTCCTACCCCCAACCTCCATTTTGTTTGCGTTTTGTGTCTCCGCAGATGACACCTAAAGGTTTTCCACAGGCAGTATTAGTATTCTGGCAAGCTCTCACTTGTGGTCCGTACACCACCAAAGTGCTGACAGATGCACTGTTACACAGAAATGCAAAAATTTATTTGTGTTTCTGTATGTATCCTGCAAAACCCCAAAACACTCAGATCTCTCCTTGCTATGCTGTTCCAGCTCGCTCAAGCCATCTGCTTGGTTTTCCTGCTGCATTTGGTCTCATTAGTCATGTTCACATGTACTTCAGGCTGCTTAATTTCATTATGCAAAGTATTATGCACTGTTCATCCAATAAGTGAGAGAGCTTCATTCTGCTCCCTAAGGGACTTGTAAAAAGAAGTTTTAAATCTCTAAGAAAACCTCAAAATTCTTGTTGGAACATGGTTAAGAATAGGTGACTTCGTTGTTAACTATGTTAAAACATACTAAAACTTAACTTTATAGATTTATCTGTCTTTTCCGTACTCCTTATGTTAACTCCTGTCTCCTTAGAAATACTTGCATCTAACTAGGGTTTTTCAACACAGTTAAGATCTCAACACAAAACTACATGTTATATTTGCAAATTTCCTTTTTGGCAGATTTAAAGTTTTTGCCTAGCAGTGAGATTGCCAGTTCTGGCAGAAATGTGTTTGTGGCCATGCCTGTGAATATTCACTAGAATTAGCAAAATCATAAGCCTTTGAAAAGGAAAAGAATTCACAGAGGGAAGAGGGATCTGTTAATGAAACAAAGATGAAAAATCTCCATTTGCAGTCATTGCTAAATGTGCTGTGGCTTCTCAAAACTCTGGAGGCTGACTGTGATAAACTCTAGCATCCCTATTACCCAATAGACCTTTTGTTGCAAGATGAAAAAGCTCTTAAAAGAGTTTCTTGTGATGGCTTTTGGTACTCCCTCTGTGTGTTACCCCAGATAGAACTCTGCCAGGACCCCAGTGGACAGAAGAGTACCAGAAAACTGGTGAGTCTTGAGCTGAGGAGGAAATGGCTGGGGCTTGATGGGCAAGGGCAGTGGATTCATAGTCAGCCTGGATAATGAGAAAAGGCATAAAAATTGAGCATGGATTGGGATACTGGAACTGACTGGACAAAAAGAGTCAGAATTGGCAGGGAGCTTCAGAGAAGGCAGATTTAATAAGGAATTGGATATCTGGACAGCAGATACAGAGCTGCCAACATAACTGGCAGGAGTATCAGCCAGTAGCTTGAGAGAACTGGCAGTTGTTGAGACATGAGCCAGGAAGGCAGGAAAATGGAATTCAGTGGGAGCAGTCTTGGATGTGTAGGAACGTACAGTATATGCTACATGCTCTGAAGAAAAAAAATTTAAAAAAGGAGGTGAACAGGAAATAAGGACTCATTATTTGGTGTATAAAATTAGTGGATTTTTTTATCTTCAGAAAATTTTATCATGAAAATAATTATTTTAAGAATCTACTTTATAAGGTATACGAATTCTAGAGCATTCACAGAATAGGAGAGGTAAACCCCTTAAATTCCTTAAAAAAACAACCTAGGCCTTGAATAAGCATAGCTCCCCACAAAAAACTTGTGACTCAGAGACTGTCATAAAGCCACAGAAATAGACTGAATTAAACTTTGAGTGTTTGACATTGCAGTGATGTTCTTTTATTAATGTTGTGGTTTGCATCTAATGAGTTTAATTTCACTTTGTTGTTTTGATAAATAAAGATATTCTATCCAGACAGCCACAAGCTACAAAATAATTGTTGACTGTGAAAGTCAGAACATTTTTAACCAGCTTTTCCTGATAGTTATTTCATTAAAACTGTATGTCCTGGAGTAATTTAAAGGCTTCAGTCTTTCTTTCCTTTTCTAATGGAAAAGACACGTTATGTGGAGCTCTAAATGGTTGTACCCCCAGACTTTGATAACCCCAAATTCGATGCAGCACACCTTCCTGATATGGACTTTATTCACTAAAAATTAGAAGGCAAATAATAGGCATATACATTTATGGATAAAATTCCATCATTTTTACATTATTGATTACTTAGTACTTAACTAGTGAAAAATGAAAGCTTCCAAAGTATTTAAAATAATGAACTTTTGATTTAATTCAATGCATGTGTTGTTTTAAAAAATTATTTATAATGTTACAGTTTTAAATATTGTCAAGTCCAACAAAATTAAATACTGATAGTACTTCCTCCTAAGGAAAATAATTAAAAGTGCTACATATAAGGTATGGGGACTGAGGACAGGTTTTATGGGATGTGATTCAGGTACGGGGCAAGGATTAAAGGCATTTAAGACTGAGAAGGATCTTTGAACCAGACTTGTGTGAGTTCCAGCATATTGTTTAATATTTGTGTGCCTCAGCTTTTGTCTGTAGAATAAATATATTGATACAGCTTTACTTGTATCCTTTACTGTCTAAGGGATTTGCTTTATAAAAATCTTAAAGATGTCTAACAGTCTTGTTCAAACAACTTCCAGCTCAGTGAGCAGTCAGTCTTAACTGGAGCTTCTAGTTACAGCTGTGGGGAAAAAAGTAATAAGAATTCCTTTAATTAACCAGAATAGGACACTCTATAGAAGGCATATAGAAGAACAGAGAAGTAAAAAAACATCTAGTAAAATCTGAACAGTTCTAGGAAATTGTTTTGAGTCTAAGACTGAATTGACTGATGTCACTTCTGCCCTTAATCCAGACTGTTCTGAAATTATCCATTTGTGTGTAGAAGTTAAAAAACGTTCAAATATAAATCCATGTCTTTCCAATATCATGTGAATTCACTGCACATGCTAAGTTAGGGAATCTTGTGGGTTGCAGCAGTAGAAAAACATGATGTGAGATCATTACAATTCACTTTACTTGGCTCACTGATGAAGTCTACAGAAATATATAATAATGGAGCACACTAAGAGCACAGTCCAAATCAGTCCACGAGGAAGAAATCTTGTTCACATATTTTTCTTCTGTGTATCTTAAGAGTCTGATTAAATCTCGTGATAATCAGTTACGGGCAATCAGCTGAAAGGCACTGAACAAACCAAGTACATTAAAGGAGTTTTTAAGCAGCAGTTTTTCATGGGCAAAGATGGAAAATATAGCACTGTAGGTACTGGCAAGTGTTTACATGGAATGTCTTTCTTTTAAAGGGAGAAAAGGAATATTTTTCTGAACTGTGAAGAAGAACCTTCATTCAAGATTCCCCTGTGAACACTGCATTGATGCCAATCATATAAGGTATTTTAAACAAACAAGATTATTACCTTCCATAACCTACTAGATGCCTTAATCCATTGCATTTTTCAATAATTAAAATGGCGATAGTAAAGAAATTAAAGGAATCCCTTTTTCTGATGCAAAGTTTGTTAGATTAATGAACGTGCAATTTTGTTGTATTACATGATATTTCATTCTGACATTAAAGATTAAAAAATTCCAGTTGATTTGCATTTCTTGTTCAGATAGTAGTTGTATTCTTTGCCTTCTCTCACCATCAATTTGTGTTTCATCAAATCCCAAGTTGTCATGGTTCATTATCCATAGATGATCTTGAGCAGCCTTGCATCACAAAAAAATATGCTGTGGCATCTGCCATTGTGCACCACTAAACAGATCACTTCTGAGTAAGGTTTGTATGTGATTAGTACAGTCAGTTGTGTGTGTCCTTATATTTTTGCCTATGAGTATCTTATGCAATGTAGCTGCATGTCGTAAGGTACTGTGAATTTTCAGGTTACAGATAGAATGTCTGCTGTGCCTTTTTAGATGATGAGTTCCATTTCAGTTAATGCTTGTACACCTCAGTCTCCACCAGGCCCATTGCTTCTGTAGTCATTTCATAAAATTCAGTACCAGTGATGTAGACAGCATAGTGAAATTAGGAGATGTGATTATAGTATCAGGCTTTTCTGATTTTAGGAGCCAAAAATGAAATTCATGTCACAATTGTATTAACAGCATAATAACATCCAGATATAAATATATTTAATAAGGAAGTCTTTATTTCCTGCAAGGTACTTACATTGAGTACTTACAAAGAGAATCTTCATTTTTGAATGACAGGAGTTAGACTCAATGATACTGATGGGTCCCTTCCAATTCAGCATATGCTATTATTTTATAAAAAATATTTAATCTTCTAATTCCTCTGAATCTATTCCTGTTCCACCAAAACTTCCAAATAAATTTTAAGTAATAGTGTGTTCATCACAATGATAAAATTAATTTCGGTCTCTGTTCACTATCATGCATATCTCAGTTACAGGCAGTTTCTTCTGAGGATATGAAATACTGTCTTATGAATGTGTCTGGGAATAAATCTCCAATGTTATAACTCAAACTAATTCAAATGAAAGCAAGTGTTGTGGGATTTGAAAGTTGAATTTCCATTTGAACAATAGTTTCAAGGACTTGTATGCACATTTGTCTGTCTTGTGCCCTGAAGAGTATTGCTACTACTAAAGAGATTATCCACATAGATCTGTGAGCTACAATAAGATTCTCAGAAATATGAAATAGAGTAAAGTTGTCTGTAAGGTAAATATGAAGTAGAAAAGCAAATTAAAGCAAAAATGGAATATGAATGAACCTAGGAGAATTTTTTTAAAAGTCTCTATTGGTAACCTAAGATTGCAACAAAACTTGAGATCTCATGCACAAATCTGAACTAGAAATGCTTCCTAATTTGTCACCTGAGTCACAGAATTTGTTTGGTGGGTCCCCTAGTGTGCTGATGTCTGTATAATATGCTGCAAATTGGGTTAAAGAGGTTACTGTAATAAACAGAGTCAGTAGGAAATGTTTTCTGAGACTTTTTGAGTATTAGGAAATGTTTAGTGAAATATGAATTGGAAATTTTTAAGTGTTACAAGGAGTCTTCCTACTTAAAAACACCATTATATTGGCAAAAATATTCCTTTAGGTGTTTTAGATGCAATTTCTCTTTAATACTACTTTTCATGTAGAAATATTTATGGTGTTTTGATTTTGATGGTATTTTTCACTTTGGAGGTAATTTTGCTTGATAGTAACAGGGATGAAAGCAGTTCTCCTGTCACAGGAACTATTACTTCCAGTGTAGTTGCTTTGAACATTCTAAAAATGCAGAATGGTGCTCAGGGCAGCTAAGGGAATCTCCACAGAGCAGAGAGGAAGGCTGTATGTAGTATAGATCCAGGACTGGGAAGCCCCAGATCAACCAGTCTCAGTGGTCTGACCCATTTAAATTCAGGATACCATGCTAATTGATAGCAAAACTCTTATGAATTCTTGTTTTCCTGCCCTAGAAGTGTTTAGTTTAGTTAGACCATTTGTGAAAAACAAGGAGCCCCAGAATCCTGGGACTGTGCAAGAAATAAGGTATTGTTACAATGACCACCAAAATTATAGGCAAACAACAGCTGATAGACTATAAACCTGCTTCTAAAGATTCAAGTACTTAAAAAATTTCCTATTACTGTGTTTTAACGTCCTTTTTTTCTGAGCTAACTCTTCATTTAATTTCTCTTTTGAGACCCAACTTTCTACTGATAAATAAAAGTCCCTAGGCTGTAGATGGATACACCTTGCCTCCTTTAGTCATTGCCATCTTAAAGGTAAACCATTAAGCAACAGTGAAAATGGAATGTTAAATAGATCTGTGGTGTGTGCATCCAGTAAAAATAGATAGAACAATAAATGCAAAAATTAATTTAATCAATGTGTTGAAATTTATTAAGCTCTTTATAACCTCCTTAGCTGAAAGTAAATTCAACTCTTTTATACTGGCAACATAGGCTGCAATGAGATTTGTGGGCTTGGACGATTCAGATTGAATCAGATATACTGAAGACTTCTTTAGGGAAAATAAAATTTTACAAAGTAATACAAGCAAGTTCAGATATTACTCTCCCTGAAAGAGAGAATAAAACTGCTTGTGCAAAACCAGGCCTCTTTCTTCCCACAGTGCTGCTTTTACTGTGTACAGTCTAAACCAGCAGCAATTACACGTAAGCTGTTAAACAACGTGAGAACAATCAAACAGTTGGCTCACTGAGCCAGAGGTGGTACTTGGAGCCCTTGCTGTTTATCCCAGTCAATCTCAGCATCAGTAATGGTCAGAAAACAGACACTCATTCTCTTGCATATGTTTATGTGGCCATGAGAGCATGCTTTTTCTTTCCTTTTTGGCAGGCAAAAAAGAAACTAAAACTACGTGGGAAAATAATAGTTTTAGAAGGAAAGTGTGTACCTACAAGTGCACACCATACCTAGGAAGAGAGTTGTGGTTTTTAGCTGGCTGGATAAAAGCCCCATTAGATTGCTATAGGATGAAGCCAAGAAGCTGGGAAAATTCAGAACTGTTTTGAATTGACAGGGCAATGAGAGTTCTAACAGTGGGGTTCTGAAGGACTCCACCCTGGGCCCAGTTTTCTTCAATATCTTCATTAATGACTTGGACGCAAAGGAATACTTAATAAGTGTGCTGACAACAGTAAATTAGGAGGAGCCTTCAACTTCCTTGAGTGCATGAGAGAAAGAGGAACAGCAGGTACCAGTCTCTTCACTTTTGTGACCATTGACAGGACCCAAGTGAATGCCTGAAGTGGTAACAGGGGAGGTTTAGGTTGGATATCTGAAAAAAGTTCTTCACCCAGAGGGTGGTTGGGCACTGGAACAGGCTCCCCAGGGAAGTGCTTGCAGCACCAAGCCTGACAGAGTTCAAGAAGTGTTTGGACAATGCTTTTTAGGCACATGGTGGGATACTTGGGGCCAGGAGTTGGGCTCTTCCAAGTCAAGTTGGTCCCTTCCAACTTCATATATTCTGTGTTTCTATGAGTGAATTATTGCAAGATTTTAGGAGGAAGAAAAAGTCCCCAGGTGTAGGACAAAATAAATGGATAAGTGGGTAGGGTATTCTTTCATGGAATGAATTAGGTTACAGATAGCTACTGCAGGAGGGCATGCACATTTATTAAATGGTTGACCTTGTCATTTTTCACAAAGAGGATACCAGATTAGTAGACTATAAATTTAGATTGGTTCAGAAAGTCCTCTGGTTCTGTCACAGGTTTGGTCAAGCAATGTTGAAAAAATTTTGTGACAAATTGGCTCAAAAAAACCCAGCAGGACATTTCTTACTATCTTTACATCTGAATAAATCAGGATGGACATTTTAAGAAACCCCAGTGTGAAGCTAGAAGAACAGCTATGATCCAAGTCTCAGAAGCATAGTTATTTTCTGAGGTACATTGAAATCATGAGCCTGAAGCACTCCACAGGTATGGTTTCATGATAGCATGTTTGCTGGAAGTGATGATCTTTTGCTCCCTTTTTCTTCCAGCACTAAAAACGAACAGTAGTTTTCAGCCAGATAAGCCTTATTGCTGCCTCACAAGAAAATAGTGCAGTGATGTGCATGTGAAAAGTAGGGCAGGATCTCTACTCTTCTGGCAGTAGCAAAGCCTTAAATCAGTTTAAGCAGCTTTTGAAACCACTTCAGAATTTTAAGCCTTCACAGAAAGTGTCTGGGGGCATCAGGTGGTGGAACTGGGATATACTTTCTGGATAGCAAGTTTTGCTCACCTCACTATCAGTAAGTGTGCTTAGCATTGTAATGAATAATGAACTTTAGTCACTTCTATATAATTGGACTACCTAAATGTGTAAAATTCAGTTCCCAGATTTGATTCCCAAGAGCTGGGGGCTGACCTCAGCTGGCTGCCAGCCCCTCTCTCACTTGATGCCTCTCAAGATGAGGGCAGGGACATCACTTGCCTTAATGGACAAAATGGGCTTGTCTGAAGGAAGATTAACTTAATTGCAGATTAAAGTAGACTGGTATGGTGAGAAACAAGGACAAAACCTAAAACACCTTCTCCCTTTGTTCCTCTCAAATTCACTTCTTTCTTCCCAGCCCTTTTGCTTGCCCCCACTGAGCAGTGCGGGGAGGTGGAAAATGAGGTTTGTGGCCAGTTTATAACAGCTGATCCGTGTTGCTCCTTACTCCTCGCCCTTTTCCCCTTGTCCAACATGAAGTTGCAGGGGACCCTGCATGATCATGGTCCCCACTATAGGCTGCAGGGGAATCTCTGCTCCAGCCCCTGAGGCTCTTGTTCCCCCTCCTTTTCCTCTCACTTTGGTGTGTACAGGGCTATTTCTCCTCTCACTTCTCACAGCTGGGCCGTGGTTTTGCACCATCTTAAATACATTTCCCAGAGGTATTCCCAGGGGATTTTGCCCCTACCTCAGTTGTGTGGCTCAGCTATGCCCTGTGGTGGGTGCAGTGGGGGCATCTGGAAGGTGTTGTACCCAGCCTTGGGCAGCCCTGCCTCTCCTCCCAGTGCCCTCAGCCTCTGCTGCGAGTGCCAGGACAGTGGTGCCCCAGACACCACAGTGTTTCTCAAACAGTTTGAGCAGCCAGCAAAAGTAAAGTCATTTTCTCAGGATAGTCTGCAAGACTTGAGGGTCTTTTTTCCAACCTCAGCTCTCAGCAAGTGATCAGGTCTTCTGTGTAGCCCTTTGTATGTGGCATTAAAAAATATTAAAATTACCCTCCTTCCCTTAAAATAATAAGTATTTGCCTTCTGTATCACTGTGAATCCAAATTTGTCATGTCTTGCATGTGCAAAACATGCTGGAGAACAGACCCAGCCCATGCTGGGGCAGGGTTCCAGGGGGCATCAAGGTCCTCAGTTGGAGTCAGTCAGACTTGCTGTAACCCTTCTAGCACCTGCCTCTGCTTTTGGGGCTTCCTGTTCTCTGCACCCTTGGTTAGGGCACTGTCCTGAGATAAATACATCGTCCATTTCTTTAGTAAACTGGGTGAATACAGATTTCTGCTTTATTATCTATGAATTCTGTCTGTTGATGTCAGAATAGTGGTGGCCCAACCAGATCAATACTTTGTGCTTCACAGTATGACAAACTGCTTGGAGCTGTTGGCATAAACAACTGGTTTGTTTTGTTCTCACATTAAAAGAAGATGCGATATGAAACTTTGTATATTTTAAAAATACAATTTCTTATCTGTGTCTGACAGATCTCATCGCTGTGAGAGGCCCAAAATTTGTGATTCTCTGTAAAATTTAATTATCTGGCATTTTCCAACAACAGCTTGTCTGCTACTGACATGTAGAATTTCATTTTGTTCAAGCATCTTTTGTGTGTGTCTTCTTGATATTGATAACAGTGACTTGTGGTAATGCTTATCTCTTTTTGATTCTGAAAATGTAATAAAGAAGAAAAATACAAATTAATAGCTACATACGTTAGTTAGGCAGACATCCATCAAATCTTTGTATCAGGCTTAGCTCTTCAGATATCTCAAGAAACAGAGACTATAAAAGCAGCTGTAGCTGGCAAATGTGCCCACAAAACCAAATAAATCATTGCCTGAAGAAGGAATGAACCAAGACAGACCTTTCTTGTTCGTTGATGAGTTTCTTTGTTCCCTTTTCCAGTTTTCGGAACAAATTGTTACTTACTAATTAGCAATAGTAATAGCAATATTTGGCCATAATTGTTCTCTTCGTAGCTATCATTATTGAACTCTTCAACATATGTGAATCTTTAACATATGTGAGAGGATATTCTGAGGAATGTGAGTAATGGGAATTTTCCATGGAAAATGGGAAAATAGTCTTAATAACATGTTGCATACAGATAAGAGTAGTCATTTAGAAAAAATCATGGAATCATAAACACATAGAATATCATCTCATCAGTAAAAGAAATCCATCATTAAAGAACTAGGAATATAAACATGTGCAACTGTAGGCATAACTCTTGTTCGGTAGTTTCCAGTTTAAATCACTGAAAATAGTGGATATTTATATGTAAACATATTTATATACTCGACTTTGATCTGTACTTGTGGGTAATAAAATGGACAGATGCACATACTGGGAGTATTTGGGATATATTGTAGAAAAACAGGAACATCTGATGGCATTGTTCAGTATATGCAGAGGTCTACGTCTGCAAGACAGTTTTTTTTTTACACATATTTCTTGATTGTACATTGCTGTATTTGCACAATGATTCTGTAATGAGGCTTTGACTTTGTAACCCTTTGTCTGAGGAGCCAGATTCAGTGCTGACTGAATGCAGAAGCCTGTATGTTTCCTTGGCAGGGCATCTGATTTGATGAGAAGTACAGTGGCAGTCTGCTTTATATTGTGGGAAAATTAAAAGTATTTTTAGCTTTCTGATAGGCTGTAAATAAGCTTTGATAGCAGTAAACAGGTTTCAGCTATGCTGTGTGACACAGAAGTGTGTGCACAGTGTAGCCTGCTTCTCAGGAGAAGCACAGATCGAAGCCAAGATTTCCTGGGCTCGTCATACAATTCTTTAAAAGCTTGTATTAAAGAAAAAGCAAGATGGGAACAGCTGTGTGAAAACCATACCTTCGATGGTCAAAACACAGGTGAGGAAGATAAGTACTGACTGATGAGGGATTTTATCCCTAGGCAGAGAAACTCAAACTGAGTAGCTGAGGCTGTTGTATTTCAGTTCGGCGGCTTCCAAGTCAGCTGTTACAGATTTTCAACATGGAACCTTCTGAGCAAAGCACGTGAGGCTGTGCAGCTAGGACTAAAATAAAAAGCTCTAAAACGAGCAGCTATCACTCTCCACACACTCTCTGCCAGGTGCAAGAGAGAGCACATCGTGCACACTGCCCAGTGCTTCTTTCATGTATGCACGCATGAGCATGGGTAGGTGGATCAGTTATGGAGAGCATAAACACAGCCAGCAGGTGGGACAATTAAGGACATCTGGTATACTGGCTTTTGTAAGTAAGATTTAAAGTCTGCTGGAATAGTACTAAAAAAGTTGCAGAGGGAGCAGGTGGAGATAGCAGAGAGCAGTTCAGTGCTGTCACACCATTACCTCTCTGTGTTAGGAGCAAATGGCTGCAGTGAAATGGGATCTCTCTGTTTGGTAACCCTGAATGCCATTTAAAATAATGTTATTGTGGAGAAATGACTCACATAAAGGCAGAGAATGCAGCTCTACTTTTCAGGGACAGAGGAAGAAACAGATGACAGCATTTGGACATTATTAGAATGTTTTTAATTTTGGCAGGGAAGATGCAAGCTAGCTTTAGTGAATTCTGTGAAAGACAGCTATTGCTATTTTTATGTGACATCAGAGGTCTAACCTGTATAAGTTAGAATTTACTTGTACTATAGTAAATAATAACAGTTAAATAAGACTGACAAATTGTTTCAGCACAAACTAGTTATATGTGAAGGGCGTTGGCTGCAAAATTTCATTCCACTGCTACAAAACTGTAGATAATGCATGAAGGGTAGGCTGGACATGCAAGCTCAAACTAATTTTGTAGATAAATGGTTTACAACACCGTACTGTACAGATTTTAAAAATCTTTTCAGTCTCTCTATCTCTACTGCTATGTGTTCTGGTGCTTCTTTTTTCACTAGCAGCCACACAGTAATTTCTAGATGAAAACATTCCCTGTGTGTGCTGCTGAAAGATGGATAGATTTGGACCATATTATAGCAAACTGTGTTTTAACAAGCCCGTTTTATTGTTGTTTGTAAGTGTCATGAAAGCAACCAACCTTGCAAATCTCTATCCTATGTGTTTATGTGGAGAATGTTACATAATAAATATGAGAATATGAGACACATTCATGCTGTAGGTCTATAACGCAGCCTTGTGCTTATGACTGCTGATGTGTGTTTGTTCTTGAGCAGCACATAGATAATACCAACCCATCAGTTACTCAGCCAGTTTGGTGTCTGGGAGTCAGCTGCTTCCAATACATTGCCTGTAAATAGGATGGACTTGAAAAACATCATTTTGAGTTGGGTAATTTTTACATTAACTTTTTCATCCTGCTCTGTTACATATCTGTATAAGACTTCACTCGCTGCTGTGTATTAGCAATGTGCAATTTGACAGCATTTAAAAGCCTCTTTTCATGCTGTTTTGTCAGCAGTGATGCAGGGTATGCTATTAATCCATCCTTTGTAAAAAAAAATGTTTTTTTGAGATCAAAAGTTAGCAGTGGCACAGTAGCAGTGGTACCATGAATAAACTGGTTCCAGTACAATGTAGGTCAGTTTGAAGGCTTTGTCCGTGGAAAGTTTGAAGTAAAATGTTGAGCCTAGGGGTGTGTCTGTGTTTAGACCACATTCTGTTACTTAGAGGATGACCTCCTCCCAGCTGGGTTGTGGTAGCAGGACTCAGCAGCCCTTCCTGGCCTTTCATACCACATTTTTAGAGGTACAGGTGTCTGCTGGGGGAACTTCTGTCTGAGGATATTCTTTTGAATTATAAATTACCTGGTGGTGTATTTTTTGGATTGCAAACTCTTTATGGTGCGAGGATGTTTTACTTGTATGTGAGCAATTTGCAGTGAAATACAGGAGTTGCGTTTTCTTTTTGAATACAGGTTAGCAGTGGTTGGTTATGTTTCACACAAGCATCACAGTCAGCCCTTCTGATCTGTCCTAAGGTTTACAGAGAAGGATATGTGTCTACAATTTCGTAGCATAAAAGCATCCAAAAGAAGTTTTCTTAATCAAATGCAAGTGTTATATGCAGATGTTGTGAAAAGATGACACCTTGAAATAAAGATTTTATCCCACCTGAGAATTGTTGAGATAACTTTGCACGTTTGGTTATGCTGATTTTAGTGGGACAATTTGTGAGTTAATATGCTAGCCAAACATACTAGTCACTGTCAGCAACTAATGGACTCAGTGCTTGGCTAGGACTGGAGATAAATCTGAATCTAGTTAAAATTACAACATGATGTTCATTAGCTTCAGCAAGGGTAATTTCTGAGACAAAGTGGTGCTATCACCCAACATGTTAAGTAAGCAGTTGGACTAAGCAGATGGTGGGCAGAGATCAACGACTTTCCATTAAACAATAGGTAATTTCTCAATAGGAAATTACTCAAATTCCCAAAAAGGGTCATGTACCAAATTTCTTATACTGGCTTATAGTTGTAAGAAATTTTCTGGTCAAATTTTGTGCTCTAGGAAGATGAAGAGGCACAAAACCTTCCAGACATTTTGAAGAAAGAGCTTACATATTCTGGAATACCTCAACACTTCACTGTGCTGCATATGGATGCGTCTCAGCTTTACACTGAAGTTAGCCACAAACTTATTTGTGTGATGAAGCTTTCTCAGTATTACAGCCAAACTCTAACATTGTAAAGTAACACTCTTACATATTGTATTGAGTCTACAGAAGGTTGACTGCTTCATATATTTATGTCTGCTTACACAGGATTTTGTGGGAATAAGGTGTAATGGTTAAGGATGTAAATATGGAGACATTACTGGACCCTTTTGATTAACTATTGTATAAAATCTTTTTTATCACTTGAGAAAAAAATCCATAATCTTTACTTTTCATTTAGCCATAGCATTTCTTACTTTCAGATTTAGAGCAGGCACATTGAAGTTGAAAGTTGTTTTCTCAACATTTTCAGTTTAGTTGTTTCATGCTGGTTTGTTTTTTGCTTTTGTGTGGTTTGTTGTGGGGTTTTTTTGGTGTTTGCACTATAGGGATTTTTTTTGTGTGGTTTTTTGTGTGGTTTTGTTCTTTGGGGTTTTTTTTTTTGCTATTTATCTTAAGCATAATTTAGCAGTTACTGGTTCTGGTAATCTGTGATATAACAGGGAATTGCAGTGAGATGACTTGAGGGATGGGTTTCTGTCTTGAACTTCCTGATAGATTGTATCTTCCCTGAGCGTGTTAGGTCCAACCTGTTCGTTTGACTTAGCCTGTTCTTAATTTACCACAATGCATTGATGTTAAAAACTCTTTAACATTTCAGGAGCTGGTTGATTGGCACATCAGTTTTCCTTGCCCTGAGGGTAGGAAAAACTACCCAAAGAGCAGGATGGAGGGGTGGAGGTGACTATATTTTCTGCTCTTCAGTTTTTCTATCAAGCTGTCACTGGATTGTGAAACTGGATAAGATTTCCTGAGTTTTTAAACATAAGTGGTTGTTTATATCTGTGAACATTCCTGTCTTGATTTGATAGTATCTTTCCCTACCTGACACAGTAATTTGGAGAAAAACAGCCAAAAGTGTTTGACATGATGAGATATGAATGAGAGGTAAGAAAAATATTATTATAATAGATAAATAAGAGGCTTTCCATATCTCTCTCTCTCTATATATATAGATTTATCTCATATATATCTATATATATGATGGATCTAGACAGTGCCTTTGCATATTTACACTGCTTTCTGACAACCAACTTCTAGTCTGCTTCATTTGTAGATGCTAATGAAAAAGATATAATTATGAATTTCTGTAAGAGTGCATTTTAATATTAAAAAGGAATAAAAACAAACCTTAAGATGACAATTTGCTTTTTTTTCTCTCATTAAGTGAAACTTTTACCTTAACAAAATTTTTCTTTTTTTGTGTTCTGTGTTTTTTTAACCAAAGTGTGGTTGGCTTGGTTGGTTGTGTTGGGCTTTTTGTTTGGTTAGGTTTTTTTTGTTATTTTTGGTGGAGGATTTTGTTTGTGTTGTTGTTTTTTTTTAAGGGGGAAAGTTTTATTCCTTTTTCTCCATAGACACAAAATTGTTGTCTTTTTCTGGTAAAGCTTTACTCAACCTTCCTTATCTTGTGAGAATTTGTGCAGTGCCACATACACCTGTGAACAAGCAGATGCAAAAAATTCCATTAATTCATCCATGAATTACTTCAGGCTAGTGTTAGAAGGTTGCTTGTGTTGGAGTATCAATAACTTACAAATGAAATTCATATTCAGGGTGCCTGTAGACTGGGCTCCAATTTCATCAGCCTTCCAGATACCATGTTCTTAGATTCACAGGGGATATACTTTAAACCAGTGTTTGGATTAGAGTTTTGCAGCCAAACATCTTAGAAGTCTATGTATAATGCTTTTATTACAAAATTATCTGATTTGATTCTTTATAATATGATGTTGAGGTGGCAAAATTAATTTAGCTAATGTGAATTAGTGTCTCTGGTTTCATGAAATGTGGTTCTTTTAAAAATTGTATTAATATGGTTATGTTGAGACTAATAAAGATGTTTGGGAGCAGCTTGAAAAAAGTTACAAATGGGCACAGAAACAGGAATTATGATTTTGATAAGACTCTTCAATGTATAATGAAGAAAAATTACCTGAGGAGTAAACCACAAGAGACAAGAAGTGGCCAAGAGTTGAGGAGAAAGCAAGAAAATTATGATTACCAAGAAAGAAAGAAGTTAGGACTGGATAGTATTTTTCACTTTTATGAGATAAAGTTCTCTTTGATTTTTGTGAAGAAGAGAGAATTTAAGTGAAGTGCAAGAGTTTAAACATATCCTGAGCTACTGCAGAAATTTTTCTATTAATAAGGCTAAGCACTGAAGAACAGATATGGGTAAGGATTTTGAGAAGTCAGTTTTTCTGGGCTAGCCAGACTAAGTTTCAGCTGCTATCAGGCCACTTAGAGTAATGACATTGGAAAGAAAGTTAAACATGCATAAAAAGGAGCTGGCTGGTTATGTAAAAAAGATGAGCCATTGACTCACAAATTACAGCTGAATCCACATAATATTCACTAGAGGTGATATTAAAAGTTAGGAGTGTCTGGTACAATAGGGAAAAGAAACTGTAGGACAAAAACTAAATGAATGAAAACTGAACTACAGGCCTGCAGAGTCTGAAACAGGTGTTAAAAAAAAGGAGTAACGTGGAAGGCTGTGGAGGTGTTAGGATGTCAAAATTTAAGACTTGGATAAGAATTGATCAGTGTAGTGAAAAACACTGGTAAACAAAGAAGAGGACATGTCAGAAAAAGAGACATTTATAAGTAGTCTGTAAAATTCTGTTTAAAAATGCTTCTGAAAGGTAAGGGATGAAGATAGCAGTGTGCTATGAACAGCAAGTTGGCAAATGGAGTTGAAGATCCTTTAGTTTAGAATGCATATGGACCGGTAATCTCAGTGTGGCAGAATCACAGGTTATTGATGAACTGAATGAAATAAAAGGAATGGATGGAGTCAGATGGCATGAGTATGGTAATGTGATTATCAAGAGGTAGTGCAGCAAGAGGAAGGTGCTTAAGTAAATACAAAAATAAATGGAAGGAAGAGCAAAGGAGAGAAGAAGCAAGCCTATTGATTTTCTTTCAGCTAAAAGCCTGACGTACCAAACATGTTGCAAGTAGACATGGTGTGGTACAGCCAACTCCATCGAGGTGCCTTTGGACAAATGCAGCCACTTAACAGCTGTCAAATAGTGACACTGAGTATTTAAGGAGCTGTGAATCCCCTTAACAGTCTTTTCACTGCCTTCACGTGTTCCATTGCTTCTTATGCAACACAGAGAAGTATATTTTTTTCCTCTGGTATATTACTTCCTTGTCCATCTTCCTGTTTTAATTCTGCTGCATTATAATCTGTACAGTACTATTTCAAGTTAACTGGTACCTCCTATGATCATTTTATTCTTCTTTCAAATACTGAACAGATTCAGAAGTCTTGAAGTGTTTCATTATAAAATAATCTTTTAATCTCCAGATAAGCTTTCCACATCTCCCTGCTAAAGAATTTAAATATCCTTGACTCTAGTGTCCTGAACTGCTAGTGGCATTTCCAGACTGGTATCTAAGATGTGTCTATAGCTTACATTTTGGAGTTGTTTAGTCTTTATCTTAGAAGCACCAAGTCAACCATCTTATTTTTAATTTTGGTAACCAGGTTTCTATTTTGCTTTTCTCCAGCAGCAATGTTATCTGACTATCTCAAGTACCCAAACACACCGCATGTCAGTAATCCATTTCTACAAATGAGTACAACATTCTGGCAGCTGACTGGACAAAAACTAGCTAAAATTAACTAAAACCACCTAATTAGATTGTGTTTACAGCATGAGATTAAACATCAGTTACTGAAAATCTTAACACCTGAATTCATTATAACTGTTAAATGAATAGGCTTTTGGAAGAGTTTGTCTTCAGAGAAAGAAATGTTTTGAGCATGAAGAAAAGGGGTCTATATGTCAAATGTTGAACAGTTTTGTATGTCAAAATACAGTTTCTTGCAATAGGCATATTTAATTTTTGAAAATATACTGGCCCATAACTTACAGAAATTTTGGTTGTGAGTTTATCAGATTTATGTTTGATATAGATCTATACTATACATATTTCTTTTCCCATTATTTCAATTTGCAGAATAAGCAAGTTTCTTCCATTCAATTTGATCTTCTCATGAGTCTTGTATTAGAAGCTGGCCTTTGTCACATTTGTACCCATTGGGAAGATAAATGGCTAGGTCATTTTTATCTGCTTTGCATTAAGGAAAAGTGAAGCTCAGACACTAAGCCTTTAAAATCATATATACAGGTATTGCAAAGATTAAAACCTGGAGAAGTTACATATAGCCTCTGACACAATGATTTTGTTTAATGGAACCATTATTTTTCGTGATTTATAAATAATCCCCTTGTTCATACACCTTAGACCATAGTATCCTTTTCAAATAGCTGTTGCACATGAATCTGTACAGATCACCACTGCTGCTGTTTGCTGTGTCACTTGAAATGTGAAACACAGGTCTATGTTAGCCTTGGTTTACTTTCACAAAGTGTAAACACTTCCTATCTTAAATTCTCATGCTACTATCATCTCAATATTTTCCTATTCTGCTTAGTCTTCTTCATTCTGGCAGTATTTTCTTTAAATTATTTTGATTTGCAGACAGTATTCACAAATTTTATTTAATCCATGTTAGCCGATTTTTAATGTATTAATACAAATGATAAATAAAAATGTTCCATTACATTAGATTGTTCTAAACTGAAGGCTGTGCTGTGGGAGGGGTTTTATCAGCTAGTAGTAATGCAGTTCATGGGAGATTAATTTGAACAGGGGGGATAGCAGCATTTTTAATATCTTGTTTTCCTTTTTTTTTTAATACTTAGGATATTTTATTTTAAACACATAAATAAAATCAGAAAATGTGAACTTATTTCTTCAACATGCTCGCTTCTCTTCAAGTATTCTTGTTACTGCACAAGTTTAACAGCAGTGTCAAACACGTTGTGGATGTCAAGCACCTCTGTACAAGCTCTGTGCTAATACCTGTGCTGGTGACCTCTACGTTGCTGGTACTAAGGTAGACTTTTACCTGGGATTGAAAATGTGGTGATAGGCTTTGGGTTTTAGATTTGTTTGTCTTGTTGTGTTTTTTTCCACAAAGCATCCATTTGACCTTTAAACAGCATTGTCCATATTTAAACAGATGTAATCTTCAGCTTTTTCTTGTGGTGTCTGTAATCATGATGCTGTGCAAAATGGCAATTCCATTTACTGTAATTTGTGATGTATTAGGCTTACTTTTAAAGTAAAGTATGTTTTACAAAATCAGGATTAATTCAAATGTCAGCCAACATCAGCAGTGACAGAAACATGGGCCTATGGCTCATCATACATTATTAGTAAAAAAACAGACTTCAAAAATTAATGAGTATTTGAGAAGATGCCAGACTTATTGGCTAAGAGCTTTCTTTTATTTTTTTACTGATTCCATTGAAGAAAAGTAAAACCACTGAATGACCCTCCTTTCTCAGGAATATAAAATGTAAAAAAGTTCCTATGCAGCCTTTCCCTGCATAATTTTCAGAAAATTTCCTTTCCCTTTGTAATGCATGTCTACATTTTTACTTTTCTCTCCTCTGCAATTTAGTGTCATGCTTCTGTTAACTATTAAGTTCCTGAGCTAAGTTGTTTCTTCCTGCTCCCCAAATAACTTTCACTTCTTCTCTCATGTTTTAACTTTTAGTACTTTTTTCATAAGCTCATATTAAGGCCCAAGAGAAGAACTTTTTCATTTGTCTTTTGAAATGTTCTGTTCTGGTTTAGAGCCAAAAAAAGCTGCCTGGTGCAGACAGAATGCTGTGGTTGAAGTGAATGCCCAAGTATTTTAAATGAGTAGTTTTCACTGTGGTTGTCATTGAACTTTGTTCAGTTTCATTCAAGTCTTTTGATATTCATCCCATTTTTGGAATTTTTTAGGATAATACCTTCAAGTTTACCCCAAAAATAAGATTTGTTGTAGAACTTGTAGACATCTTGGAAGAAGAATTTTGAATTTTTTATTTTCTTAGAGTTAATGCAGTATATTTTCAAAATTTTTATAAAACAATTTTGGATGTCCATATTAAAAATGGGGTCGTTTGCAGCTCAAACTTAATAGAATTTCCATTCCTTCATTTGCAATGTTTTTTTTCTTTCAATTTTGCCAGAAATTTCCATGGTGTTAGAGTTGTTTCTAAGAGCTTTTTCTTCCTGCATAGTGTCCACTCCATGACTTCAGTAGAATTGTGCTTTCCTTTTCCTCTCCTCTTCCAGCTGGATGCAGAATTCTGCCCAAAGTCATCACAGGTGGAATACCAGTGTTTCCATCTCAGCTGTGTTAGCTACAGCTTACAGTAGCAGTTCAGATGCTAAGGAAAAAATCTGCTGCAGCTTTTGAACAGCTCAAACTTCAAACTCTGATTATAATACATATTTATCTTCCAGCTTTAAAAAAAGGAGAATGACTTTTTATGAACTGCTTTTAACATACAAACTCATTCTCCAAAACATTCATGTTCCTGATTGTGGGTGTGAAATTCTGATGCCGTATTAATAATTTAGTGTGACAGATGGATTAAGTAGAGGCCAAAACTTTTCTAGGGGATTAACTAGGGGTACAATATTTCTAACCTTTCAGCTGCTTGACTTTGCAGCTTTGACAAAGCCATTGCTGAATATTTGTTTAACCTGTCTGTGTGAGTCTAAACAATTCTGCATGTTGATTGAGTAACCTACACATTAGACTAAGAGCTTCCTTATTATTCTTCCTGATCTACAAAATCTAGTCTCCTTAAGGTAACTGATAAATTACTTAAGTTGAATGAGTAGCTAATTTAAGTCTAGTTGCTCATTAGATGGATAGGTAAAAGACTTGCTGGAGCCCGCAGTAACAGTTTATCAGCATAAACATTGTAAATCAAAGCATGTTACCGGTGTCTGACTGCATAAACAACCTGGTGAATACTTACAGAGTGCAGTAGTGCTGTCTCCAAGCCTACCTCAAACAAATTACCTTTCCTTAAGCAACTTTCTCCTTGCATTGCAGCAGACACAGAATGTGGAAAATACAGAAAGATTGACTCTTCTTTATTTGTATAAATATTTTTCTTTTTCTGTGGCTCATTTTGCTAGCAACTTTCCTACATTGG
>VWYI01004806.1:79907-137565 GCA_013399455.1 Anthoscopus minutus | reverse complement strand
GAAGGAAGGAAGGAAGGAAGGAAGGTGAAGAACCACATTATCCTGAAAAGCTCAGAAAAGCCTTGAAAACAATCTTGTTCTGCTTTGTGCCTTTATGTCTAATGAACTTCATAGTCTCCTGAAAAGAAGTTGTAGGTGATCTGTTGCCTCTGATGATGGCTGACTCAATGAAAGAACACAGGCTGCACATTATTTTAAGTCAGACGAATCTAAGAAACCTCCAAACTTTTCCTGCTTTACTACGAATAGTAAATGGTTCCTACTGCCTCAAATATCCAGACTATATCACCACAGACTATAGCAGAACTATATCACTAATGTCTTATTTCATCCTGAATAAGATCCATCTCAATCTTGATTTATGTCAATGCTTATATAAATAAATAGAAGTTAAAGGGGTTCACCATTTTACAGATGGTGCATAAATAATCAGTACTAAACCTCTGTCTTCTCAGTCTGGTAAATAAGATGACGACATCAGGTATTGACCTCTTTGGAGAGTGCTCATACTCAATTCCTTAATACATGCAAAGTGATTTTTAAAAAAATAAGTTGATAAAAAGTGTGACAGATGTGCAAAATTTTATAAAAAACAATTTGAGGAGGTAAGTCAACCTGCCAGAATCTCACATATTTTATAATTTAAAAAATGTGAAAGTACCTGCCAATGATTCATTGGAAGTAAATCTTTTTGTTGCCAGGACCCTTGCATTCTGAAAATAAAACATTTTGGGTGTAATGATTTATTTACAACTATCTTTCTGTTTCACCTCAGTCTTATAATACTAGCTAGTGAGTCACAGCCTGAAAGTAGCAAATAGGGAATGATGGACTTATGTGGCAAGCAAGGGTTTTGAACCTCTCACCAAGTTTCTTCTGACTTCAGGCCTTGTTATGATTAAAGGTTAATGTGTCTTGATAGCTAGAGTACATAAAACCTATTCAAATTGCTAGTGTATATATTCTTCTGTATAACCTGCTCTGAATGCTTGACACCTAATTATGTGCTAAAATGAGAGTGAGATGGAATTGCAGAAACTGTATAGGATAAAATGATCCCATCTGCTTCACAACAGGCCAAACTTAAGAATTGAAAGTAGTGCCTAAATCATGGCCAAATGCTCACTAAATATTTTCTTCATAAACTATTTTTTCCTAAGGCACAGTAAGTCTCAGTTATTTATACTATTTCCATTAAGACACTTTTTCTTCTTTTTTTTTTTCTGTCTCAAAAGATACAAAGGGAGTTTTTAATCCAAACATTATGGCTGCTCTAAAAAATCCCAATTTAGGAGTTTGAAGACTTTTGCAGTATACAGAAATTTCAAGCTGCTTATGAGATTAAGCAAAAGAATTTCCAGTGGTTTTGATCGGAAAGCTGGGACAACAGAATTGCTTTTGTCTCTAGTGTGATGTCTACTTTCTGCCTCTAATTAGCATTACTTAGTGAAGTAGTAGTTTCATCACCTTAAAACCAAAGATGTACTTTTCCTGCACTGTACTGCATATGGTAACTAAACATTGTCAATATGCACGCTCTGGGAAAGCACAGTACTCAAAATATTTGTTCATATTACTTATTTTTTCAAATGAAACCTAATCTGATTTCATGTTATTCACAAATGCTTTAGCATATTTTTTGAAGAACATTAAGAACAGTTGGTTCCTAAAGAACTTCTTTTATGTTCATTGCTTAGCAATAGGACAGACACAAAGTTGTGTGCTGTGCATACACACACACATAATTTCTAGAAGAATGACAAAGTGGGGAAAACAAAACTTTAATTAAAAGTCTTAAATTTCTTACCTGGTTTAGGGAGGGGTTTTTTGTCCATATGTTTTCTTACAAAGAATGAATTAAACATGCAGGGAAATTATGCGACACCATTTAAGGAAAACATAAGACAAATGGAAAAAATAATAATGAACATATTTTTCTCATTTTCTTCATAATTAATAATACATTTATTTAAAGGAAAGGAAACTTAAAAGTGCAGCTTCTAGAAGTAATATTTACAATCCCTTAGGTTTTTAATTATTTCATATATTTTTCCCCAGAACCACTGCATTTTAATTTTTTCCAAAAACAATCAAATACCTATTTTTTTTTATAAAGCAAAACCGTAGATTACTTTATTTTTATATTGCTTTCAGGAAAACTATAATGCTACTCGACCTGTAGTACAGTACAAATACAGTACTTTTCTTCAGTTTATTGATTTATTGAATCAGTTGTATTTTCAATTCTTCTCTGGTGGTGTTTCAAAGGTTGCATATATTATAGATTAAAAAAAATTTTCTTCTAAGGCTCAGTTTCAACCTATGGGCTCCAGTCGCAGCAGCTATCAAAACAGCAGAAGGTTTTGATGTGTTATAGCCATAATCTCAAGTGACAATCATACCCCATGTGCTGAAATTTCTCCTTGGGGCAGATACAATACAGATAAACACCTAATCCACTCTCATAAAATGATTTTTGTGATTCTTTTTTGCAGCTTGTTCCTAAAAACACATGCATTTGAAAATAGTTGTGACTCTTCCAAGTAGCTCCTAGAAGTGGGAGTCATCAGATCCTTTCAATCTGGCAATTTTATGGAGAAGTATTGTTTACCATCAAATTCTTGCCATTCTGCTGACTGTTTGCCAGTTTCTGATTAAATGTTTTTCTCACATTCCCTACTACAAACTGACCCTTCAAAACAAAGAGGTATTATGACAAAATATGCAATCAGGATTTTCCATTAAGAACAAAATATTCCTATTATTAATAAGTTTATTCTATTTTAATGCACTAGGGATAACTATGTCTTCTGAAGGACAATAATCATGATTGAGGTTTTTATTTTGATTATGGGTTTATTTGTCTTATCAGTCACTGTATTATAATGTTGCCACAATTTTGCAATCAAAAAAACTGACAAATAATTCTAAAAAGAGATTATCATGTACTTCAAAAACACAAACAGTCTTCAGGATGTTTTTAAAGAGCTTATTCCCAAGAAAAATCATTTATGTGGTGTTTCTTTCATGCATTTTACAGATATCAAGTTCGGAAAAAGAGTGAAAGCCATGTGGTAAATAAAAAACTTTGCCTTTCCAATTTTGAATTTTATATACAAAGTTGTGGGACAAATAATAAATAAAATGGATTTATATTGTAAAAACGTGTATACTTCTTAAAATAGTATCATCTGTTCACAAGCAAGGATCAAGCATATTAAGACCCAGATTGTCAGATAAGCTGTTCTTATGAGCTATTCACCCTACTCTCTTTCCTACAGTATAACAAAATGAGCAGCTTTTCCTAGGATGAAATCAGCATGAATTCTGCCACATAATCCAGTAGAAGTATTGTTTCAATTCTTCTTAATATAAATTCAGGAGGTATGTAAATATATTTAAAATTTTAATTCTTCAACAGTGTGCATTCATTATCAGAATTTCGCTCATATCAATTTTTTTGTTACTGAATTTAAAGATATGACAAAACCTCCTGGGTACCTTTCCCACTCCATTTCTGAGCATAGATTCCATTAAGATTAATGGCTGTTTTGTATCTAATGGGAATATATATCCTAAGAAAGAAGCTGATGTAGAAGCAAAAATTTTAGTGAAAATGATGAACAATAGAGGTCATGATTACAATAATTGTAGAATGAGAGATTTAACAAGATTCTATGAAGGAAATGTTCCTGCCTTTAAACAAAAAGGCCATATGTTGACACTAATCATATTGAGTAGACCTCCTGAAGTTGATATTCCAAAGATTTCATTTGGGACCATTTTCCAGACTAAGACTTCACTTACTAAGTATAGGCTTCGATGTATTATTCTCAGTTGCTCAGTGAGGCTGGGATTCATCTGCTTGGATAGCTGAGTGGGCATGGAAATTTCCAAGAGCAAAGACCTAAAGCATCAAGATGAAAGATCGTTACAAAAGCTGGCCAGATGCTTTTGTGGCTAGTGTGAGTTTACAGTGCAGATGATCTAAATAACACAATGATATAAACCACAAATATGATACAATTATATAAATCATAAATCAGTTTTGACATTTAAATGTTCTTAAATTATGAGAATATCCATGCCTACATACATTCCAGAGTGTATTCTCCTGGGTTTTGTCAATGACATACAGTTTGAGGGTTAATTTAAATGATTTTTCTTTGGAATGAAAGCCTGATATGAGGCCATTGGGTCAGATGCAATACTGAGAATATGACCTGTTCGGGGTCTATGCAGCTTAGCTATTTTTAAAAGGCATAACTCTAGAAATAGAAAGTATATTCTAAATATTTTTATTTCTTGAAGTTAGAAGAACTTTTCCTGGTTTTAGCCTTACTTTTTAATCCTGAAGGCATTTCTTCAGTGTGTATACATTTATGCTAATCATATACTACAGCCATGGGTTCCTCTATCAATATGAAATGTTTTGTACTTGCTGTTTTTGTGCATCTTGTATTGTTATGTGCAATATACAAAATAATGTGTCTAACTATGCCATTTATGCTTTTGAAAGAAAAAGCAAATTACTTACTGAAGAGAATGGCATTTGCATGCATGTGTGTCAGCTTTCAAGCCATTTCCCTCTACAAAATATTGCTTTCTACACTTAGAAAATGCATCCATCCATCAGTTACAAACCATTTCAAAGCACTTTATGAATCTACAGAGCAAAATGTACTTATCTTACATTGGCAGTGTCCCAGCTGTTACAAAATTGCTATTGTCCTAATACTTACAAGGCAATTTTAGCATCAGTTAATAATTTTACAGGATAGATAACTTCTAAAGCATTATAAAATGACAGACATTAAACAATAGCAACTTAGCATTTTTTGAAACAGTTCATGACAGCTTAAAAACTAAAGTGATTTTAATGTATAGTCTATGCAGTTTTAGTTTCTCATTGACAATTCCTTTAGAAGATAAAAATGTGAAAAATCCTTTTAAATAGTGGGTGAAAGAATAAAACAAATTTATCTTTAAAAGATATTCAGTAAAAATCTCAATTAGGAATAGGGTCTCAAATCTTCCTGTACAGATAGTAGGTGACAAGAATCAGAATTTATTTAGGCAGGAAAAAAAAATTGATGGTATCATTTAATGGTAGGGTACCACAAAATAAAAAAGATATATCTATTCATTAAGTTTAATACAAAAAGGAAAATACAGTGAACAGCATTTTATATAAATCAGTATGCATTATTTCTTCTCAAGAACTGTTTTCTATCAATCTTAGTTTGAGAGCTTCAGTTAAAGGCAAGTTCTAGTCAAATTGTTATATTTTATCTTTTCTAAGTAGCCATTATGGTCAAATGTTCACTTTTTGGTTAGACATTTATAATGTCTTTATAAATTTACTTAATGTAAAGTACATTTTTTTACTTAATTTACAGTACAATTTTACTTAATGTACAGTACAATCTGTGTTCTAAACAAATTAAATTAATTTATATTTGAGGCATTGCTTTTGTAATAAATCAAAGAAACCTTTTACGTGCAACTAATGTACCTCACAGTGGCCCTCCTTGTCAATGTACTTATTAAGTAAAACCAATTGTACCACTTGCTGTCGTACAGCACAGGTAATTGACCACCTCATCAAATTATATCAAAAAGAATCCCTTAGTGCCTAATTACTACATTCTTCTATACTATTGAACACATTAAAGCAACATTAATGTATTATGCTATATACATCATTACCCAATAGTAATAGAAGGTCCTTGTACAGGAGAAAGGAGTTCTGATAGCAGGACAACTATTTTAAAAATTCTGTCCACTTAACTTTCAAAACACACAGTATCTTGCAGACTAGTTCAAACATTTATCCATAGTGAATATTTCAATTAGTGTTGCAGTTATTCTTTATTCAAACACCATGAAATTCGAGACGTCTGAAAAATTTAGAACAGAATTTAGGGCTCACCAAAGGAAATGGTTGAAGTGGATGCTCCAGCCAAGAGGCAAATAGCCTGACATGCTACTGTCCATTTATCCTCTGATGTTTGACCTAATGAAACATTATTTTAAACTTCTTGCATAGGGATAAAGCCTGTTGCAGTGCGTCCAAATGTGACGGGAGAAAGTGGCATTCTCTTTTCAGAGAATCTAAGTGTGTGCAAGCATGTGATGCTTTACCCACATGAGACAAGGTTTTGTCTTTTAAAATCATGCTTACTTATGTGACTGAGCATATGCTTGGTGGTTTATTCTCACAAATAGTCCTTTAGGACCAAATATGCAACGGAGCACAAGCCGGAGTTCAGCATTTTACTTAAGTGGGCTGAAGACAAGGATCTCCAGAAGAGGTTGTGCCTTTATGAGGTGCAGTTCTTCAATAAGCATCTTTGTGAAAGATTACATGTCATCACCCAAATTCCTTAATAGTCACTCACTCTAAAAGAATCTCTTCCTTTGATGCAGCCGGCTCATGTCATGAATTCTGGCAGCACTTATGGCTACATCTCATCTTTGTGATTGTCAGGAGACTAAGACCTCAGAAACTTCAGCTCTGGAAAAAAGATATATATGTAACTACAATCTCCCACTTTCTTTTTCCATTTCCTACAGAGGTTCTTGAGACCCAGCTACTACCTTAAGGTATATAAAACTTAAACTTTATGGTTATATAAACCTTACCATTTTTAATGGATGTGTATTTACAGAGACATCACTTCATTTTGAAATAAAATAGCATGCAGATACAGCTGCCATAACAATGTACTCTTTTCCAAATTACTATAGATTGACTCATCATCCAGTGATACCACATGGTGGTAAATAAAAGCTGGTGACAATAACCAAAATTTAACCAATGTAATTTTTAGGAAGAATCACTTTCTGTACAACTATTCTCTACCAAAGTGTAGCTACGAGTATTTTGAGTTACAGCCAAAGCCCGTGATTTCTGGACTAATAGCCAGTTATTTTAGAATAGAGAATGTAGGAACCACCAGCAAATACCTATGAGCTGCTTTCAGCCCCAGATGTTCTGACACTCCTCAGTCCCTACTTTAGAGTCACCAGAAAAAAAACCCTGAAAGGCTCCGCAAGACTTCAAATTGTTCATCCTCTCTCCAGACCACTTAAAAAGAACAAGAAATACTTTTGAGGATAAGATACCTTGTAAAAGACCCCTTCTATTTTCTATCACCTCTTCACTTGGATAGAGTAGCCTCAGTGTTGCTTCAGAGAAGATCTAATTTTTTCAGACACCCACTTTCTTCTGTGTAGAGATTTTCTAAGAGGCTTTTAGTCTGATTGTGCTGAAACCATTCTGACTGTATAAACCATATTTAAAAATTTTCCTAGCTGAATACATTTTCAAAACAGGTTAGGTAAGCTGGGGTGTTTTTTCCCTAGAAAAGATAAAAACTAAAAAGTTAGATGACTTAATGTTCTTTTTTTTCTCTAGCCAGTTTCAACTATTTCTATAACAGATTCTACATTAATAATTAGCGTCTGATTCATGGCTTCAGGTAATATTCAAGATGCATTACTCACCAGTAGCCTGGTAATTTCTGCTTTTCCATCATAGAATATTAATTCTGTCCTGTATATATGCTATATCGCAACATTTATTCTTGGCAGACAGCATCAACAGTTAATTGGTCCATACATAGTATCTCACACAGAAACAGTGACATTTTGAAAAATGTAAATTGTAGAGAAAAGGTGTTGATAAAATACATTCTAGAAATAGCAAACAAATTGATGTGCGCTCCAGCCAACCATTTCAAATTCCTGAAAATGACTCTTCTATAGAAGCTAAACCTCTGTAGGAAAGTCTTTTAATGTTGTCTCATAATAAGGAAGAATTACTCTCTCTGCTATGCAATGCATGAGACACATTACTACTGGGGTTTTTTATATGGCCAGCATTTCAAGCAAAATAAGTTCTGACACTGCCTCTTCTCTGCTAAAGTTAACTGTTTTAATTCTAGCATGAGAAACAGCCATTCATGAAGTCACCAAGCAGGCAGGGAAAGGCAAAAGATGGAAATCAGAGTTATGTAGATATCATAGAGGAAATGGAGTAACTTGGATGAAGCAAAATTTCCAGTTCAAATGAGCAGTTGAAATTCATTTGTTAGCACCTTTATCTCTATTGTTAAATGGTTGCAAAGATCAGAAATCTGATCACCGAGTAAAAATCTATTTGAGCTCTATGAAAAAAATAGCATAATTAGTATTTATTCATATATTGATGCATGCATGGATACATTTAAAATGACAAAATATTCTAATATCTAATTAGAAAGTTGTAAATTCTCAGATTGTCTTTAGTGTTTGGTGAGGATTTTTTAAGGTTTTATGTGCACATTCATCTGCATGCTTATATGTATAAATTAATATTTTTAGTTATTAAATATTTTCTAGTCAGCTTTATGTATTCTAATACCTGTTTAGAATAAGACACATAACTTGAGATTCAACACAGTTGGATAGAAAAAAAAAAAGATAAAGTCTCATCCATAATTTACATATTTTAACTTCTTTAAAATACTTTCCTTTTAGTGTTAACAATTCAGGCATTGTAAGGATTAGTTGTATACCAAAAGTTCAATTTTTGTCCTAACTGAAATTTTTTATAAAAGGTTCTACTTATTTTTCTATAAATAGGAATGGGCTTGTTGCTTTTTACTGAAGGACATTTATTGGGAATTCTTTTCACATTTCTTTGTTGTACAACTTGTAATCCACAAAACTTGAATAGATCCTAGAGCAGAGTTGGATTCTACAATGATAATCTTAGCCAGTCCCACTATTTTAATTACAGGATTGAAGACAATATACATGTTTAACAGCTTTGTTCTGATCATTGTCAATTATGTTCTGATGCTACACTTTGTTTAGGTTTTAGTCAGGCTTTTCTATGTTTATGTTTATATAAAGGAAACTTGTAGCAGACAGTGCTCAGTTTCAAAGTGATCTCCGTTTAACAGGAAAATCCATAGTGTTCAATGTAAAAAAAAAAAAAACCAAAACCAAAACCAAAATAAACCCCACCATGTTTCTTTTCTATTGCAAAATATTGCAGAAGATCCTATGCAGATTGGTCATGACTTGCTGATGTGTTCTCACTTTTCCAATGATATAAATGCTTTTTGATGGTGTTTGTTAGGTGTACCTTACAGAACCTGCTCTTTCTTGGATGTCCTTTCAGCTTTTCCTTCAAGACAATTCTGTGTTTTCTATGGGTAAATTCTATATGTAAATATAGTTTAAAAATTTCATATTACATTCTTCTAAGACTATATAGGTAAATATTCACAAAAAAGATGTAGTGTCATCACAATTCAAAATCTGCCAGATCTCTGCTTACCCTGGCAGGACCAAACCAAATGGTTTTCTGTTTAATTTTTATTTAACTGGGATGTCCAGAAAAAAAATAGAAAAACAAGTTATTTGGGATTTTTTTGCTTCCTGGCAATCTGATTTTCAAAGACAAGGGCTAGCTACGTGCAATCTGTATGTGTATATTAATAAAAGGGGTAAAAAAATCACAGAATAATTTAATTGTATGGGTTTGAAGGGACATCAAAGATCATCTAGTTCCAACACACTGCCATTAGCAAGGACACTTGCCAGTAGACCATACTGCCAATAGCTCCAAACAAAAAAAAAAAAGTGAAAAGTTGGCCTTGAACACTTCCAGGGAGGAGGCATCCAAATTTTATCCACACGATTCATCATAAAATACACACAACAGAAGGGTGAAAACCTTCTACATCTACAGTGATTGAGGGTTTGGGGTCGGTTTTTTTCAAGTTTCTTCACATCTGTTTTTAATTTTAATCTTTGATTTAAACTCATATAAAATAATTTCCTGCTGCTCCTAAATTTGTATTTTCAGTTTTAAGGTACAGTGAACTTCGAACAGCACAAATGGTGCATGCACCAAGTCAGATGGCCAAAAAGAGGCTAATGACTTGTCCTATGGCTAGATGATGGCTGAGACCTGGAAGTCTCATACATGAGAAAGTGATCAAAATCACCGGTTACTGTTTCCCACAGCCAAAGTTAATTATTTGGACACTGAAATATTACCACCATGATATTTTTCTCATTCAGTCAACAAAAACAGCAAAGAAAGGCCTTTTCAAAACATTTTAAAGTCTGCGCAACTGGAGATGTAAAATATAAATAAAATGTTATGACAAAATATTATGCCAAGCCAAAATATTTATATTCAAAGAAATAAAACTTATGATGACCACAGTAATTCTTTGGAAGAGTAGCTTACAAAGGTTGATTTGGTGTTTATACAGTCAAGACTATGGCCTTAACTTGCTTGCCTACTGAGTAGAGATCTAGATAAGTGGCTTAAAAGAAGGTATTGGCTTTTGCTGGATGTCTCTAAAGCAATACAGAAAATTTTTTGAAGGTTTCCCAAGCTGGAAAAAGACTAAGCCTTTTACGAACATCCTGTTATCAAAGGTGCATTTATGACTTTTCATGAATACAAACTGGAAACAGAAATGAAGTTATAAAGTCACAGAATCATTAAGGTTGGAAAAGACTTTCAAGATGATTGAGCCCAACTTTTGACCAAACACTACCATCGCACTTTGCCACACCCAACCATTTCTTGAACACATTCAGGCGCGATGACTCCGCCGCTTCCCTGGATGGCCTATTTCAATGCTTACCCACCCTTTCAGTGAAAAAATTCTTGCCCATGTCAAACCTGAACCTCCCCTAGAGCTGCTTGAGGCCATTTCCTCTGTCTTATCACTAGGAGCCAGGGAGAAGAGACCAGCTTCCACCTCACTACAACCTCCTTTCAGACAGTTGTAGAGACCAATAAAGTCTCCCGTGAGCCTCCTTTTCTCCAGGCTAAGCAACCCCAGCTCCCTCAGCTGCTCCTCCTGTGACTTACTCCCTAGACCCTTCACCAGCTTCATTGTCCTTCTCTGGACACTCTCCAGCCCCTCAATGCCTTTCATGCAGTAAGGGACCCAGAAACAAACACAGAACTTGAGGTATGGCCTCACCAGTGCTGATTACATGGTCCTGCTGGCCCCATTATTGCTGATACAGGTTGCCAGTGCCCTTCTTGAGCATGTGGGCACATTTATGAACCACAGGTGAATTTAGCATCTTAAATACCAGAACATTTAACAAGTCTATAAATTCAGTAAATAAAATTTGTTGGGTTTTTTCCCTTACTCGCTTAACAATACACTGTTCTTTCACTTTGGAACTGAATGAACTCCTCATATTTGTAAGAAGAAAGCCTGATTGCAAATATCCTGTCCATGACATTCACCCTTTCCTTCATGAAAAAAACACTGCACATTTGTAATACTAACTCATGAGGCCTTGAGGACAATGTGCATAACAGGACAAGGAACTCCACTGCCTACAGGAAAGAATGAATTACCTGGGTATTTGCTGGCATCATAGAGGTACAGTAGTAGACAACATCCCTAAAATAGGATCATTGAGAAGATACTTTTATTCAGGACCATCTGTAGTGATATAATTCCAAGAGTCAAACTGTCAACTACAAAAGTCTCACTTGTGAACTCAAACTTTATCTGCATCTGATGAGTCTTCTTGTAGGTCTAAGGCTCACCTCAAAATAAAGTATGAGTAAAAATGCCACAAATAAATCCACATAGAAAAGTATGAGTTCTGAATTTCCATCCTCAAGACAAAAGTGAACAAACAAATGAACCAACCAACCAACAACAACAAGAAAATACCGCAGTAAAAATATTCTGCTTAGCTTTTATTAGAATTGAAAAAGATTCAAAATAAAGTCGTATTCTACAAGTGGCTAAGAAGTCTTTGCAAAGTAATGAGTTCCACAGATTTCAGCTTGTGAAAGGTGCTGGGAAACATGTAGTCTTAGGCCCATGTTTTATGGTGAAAGCCCTTTTCTTCTGAGAATAAATTAAAAAATAACAAACAAGCAAGTAAGAAACACAAATCGTTCATTGGAGCCAAAAAGAACTCAACTGCTTGATAAATCAATATAAGAAACTTACAGATTTTTAAAACTCTTTCCTGACAACGTAGGTTTTTGCAATTTTATATGTTTGTAAATAACTGTGTTACTTTCAAATTTGCTTTTGTTTTCTTTCTTTTATTTTAACAAAAATTTTTAAAAAAGGAAAAAAAAAACAGAGAATGTGGGGGAAGAAACATTTAAACTGGTGACATTTATTTTCTGTATCTATGTAATTTTAACTGCTATGTTGACCAACTCAGCCTAACCAAAACCCATTCTTTCCACGGGAAACAGGGTGTAGAGAAAGGCACTTGGATTCTCTACAGACAGCATGGAAAACACTGACGGTCAATACTATGCAATATATAACAGATAATTATGAGCTGAGTGTCCAAATTATAATCAGTTTGACAAATGTCCACAAGTGTCTTCGGTCTATTTTATATTTTCACTAAGACAAGGCAATCATACAACCAGACAATTCCATCAGGGAAGCTTGTTAGCTGCTTAGTCTGTTAAACCCTGGTTGCCATAGCATCTAGAGTTGAAAAAGCTGCAGATTGGCATGAAAAAGCATGTCGACAATTGCCCTGTCACAGCATGCAAGCCAGGTCTGCTCAAAGGCAGCACACTACAAGTTTTCTTTCCCAGTTTGCACTACCCCATGCTGTTTAATAATATCCATTTACTGGTATTGGGATTGATCTAGTGCAGTGTAAAATCCGCATCTACTGAGATTTTGCTTTTTCACGTGGGGGAGATTCTTTAACAAATAACCACAGAACAATTAATTTATAAAGGAAGTATTGTAAAATTTGTGGGAGGCATATCTGATTTAAGAGAGAAACAATCTAAACTCTTAATGATTAAATCTTTAGCAGTTTGACAAAGTTTAAAGAAAAATAAATGCAGTATTCAGAGGTTTTCAAGGAATTTTGTTGCTGATAGGGAGTTTCATCAAACATCATAACATACTACTTTGCATTTGGATTTTTTCCTATCAAAAAACTCTTAACATTTATTATGGTTATACTTTCTTTTAATTATATGCTTTCTATAATTAGATAAATTATATATGTCAAAATTAACAAGAATTCCATTCATAAATGGCAAATAATAGTCCAATAGGAATTAGTGTAAGCAACTGAATAGCAGTAGAATTCTTTTTCAGAATAAACCTATTGTGTAATTTTAATATAAATAGCAAAGATTATTAGTAACTTCAAAGAACCTGCCTCTTGAAAAAGAATATTTTGGTAACACATTCATATTTACTCTTGAATGGATCACTACTTAATAAAAAAGTTCATTAGTCATCTTCATCAAAGTGTTGGAGTTACAAAATTTTTTTTTAAAATAGCACATAACTAGTGGGCTTTACATTACTGTTTCCTCTCAAAAGTTTACACTTGGTTTATTCACTTTCCCTTCCATTATCGCCTTCTAATCTGTTCTGTCACTTCATTTTACTTTTCCTTCAATGCCACAACTGAAGAAAATCTTGAAAACTACATACCCAGGAGCACAATTAAAATGGCAAACCCAAGAGTATTCTGGCATGGATCTTTTCCCACATTTTCCAGTAGTTCTTTTTTTTTTCCCCTTTTTAATCTAACAATATCATGCAGACATGTTTTACTACAAGTCTCACTACCAGTTATTTTATCCTGTTCATTACAGGTCTAGATACAGAATTAAGGAAAAATACAGGAGAAGTTAAATCTTTCAGCAAAATTATCAGTCTATTGCACTGTTCATTAGAAGTAAATATTTTCAAAGGTAAGTCTCTAATCCATATTTATGATCCCACTGATGGAAAACATCGCTAAAACTTTTTAAAGCATTTTAGTTGAAATTTTACTTTAAATTGCCATGTGAATTGTGGAAGCAACAAATCTTCAGTTAATAATATATTTTATCTTAATTTTCTTTTGCATTATGTATTTAATATCTCTCATATTTGCATTTTCTTTTAATTTTCTTCATCCATGTACTGAGTTTCCAACTTAACTTGAAATGAAAATATGAAATGTGACTCGATTTTTGCACAGGTTGAGTTCAGAGAAGATTACTTTTTCTTTGAAATCTATTTCTGTGTATTTATAGTTCTTGTTTCTTTAATAGTGGGAATATTTCTGTTTATATTTTACTGGGAATTTTTAAGCATCCTAAAATACTGCTGAATCTACAGCACCCCAGATGACACCACAGGTTACAAGATGCTATCATCCAGAAAAAACAGTTGTGACTTATTTGTTGGCTAATTAAACATTATTTATTAAAGCAATTATGCATTTACCCGCTTTAAACCAAAACAAAAATATTTTTTGGTGCAGAATCTCTTAGAAAAACAGCTGATTTTTTAAGACTGGATAAAGGATAAAATTATCAGCTAAATAAAGACAGTCCATCATATAAATAAATCAGCAGCAGAATGTAGTTTAGCACACAGATAAAGTTTCTGGCACTTCATGTTCTCCTTATGATGTTTCTCTTAATTAAAATAAAGAATTTTGGGATTCTTTTTCAAGTATAAAACCATGCTTCTTTTGGAAAATCTCAACAGAAGGGCGGCTATGCCTCTGTGAGGAGCAGCGTTATCACATTAGAGTTCAGAAGGAAGGCCCAAGCGTTTTCTTCTGCTGATTTTTGCGTGAGCCTATAGACACGGGCAGTTCTGGGTGAACAGAGGGGCACAGCAGGAGGAACCTGAGTGCTGCTGTGCTTCCCTTTGCTCTGCTGGTGACTCCGGGGAGCCTCTGAGGAGCGCTGGGGGGACGTGGTGGGAACAGCCACAGCCCTGCAGCCTGCGCCCGGCTGAGCCACGGCCGCAGCGCCCCAGCACCTCGAGGGCAAGGTGGCTGAAAGGCTCCAGGCACTCAAGAAAATCAAGGAGTAGGTCAGCAATGTTCCTACACCAGGGTGAGCATTTTCTGCAGATCCTCAAGCTGTGTGAGAAAGAGAAATAATCTCCTCTGCTCCCTGAATATCCTTGCTTAGGAGGGGATGAGGCCTTCCCTGTGGGCCATCTCCTCACACCAGCCTTTCAGACCCTGGAGTCAGAGTTGTTAAGTTTCGTCTGTTTGCAATTAATTCTTCTCTGACATCCCTGTTCCTATCAATAGTGATAATTTTAGCCTAATGCTTCAAGTTCATTATACATAATCTATTGTATATGGCTGCTGGTTAGTAAGCCTCCACCACCCAGGGTCGCATTGTGCTGTGGAGGCACTGCAGTGCGTAGTAGAGAGGAAACCTGTCCTGTGCATAAGTTAGAAGTGTCTACAAATTTGAAGTCTCTGGACCCACTCAGGATCCTTGATTTATTCTACTACTGGTGTTTCTCTATTATTCCTAAGGTTCTTTTCCTCCTTCCATGACAATTTCATGAATACTTATTCCATGCTTTTAAATGTAAACAGGAATTTAATGTGCAAAAAACCCCATTTGCCTATTTTTAGTCCAAATTTTCTCTATTAAAATGAGTAGTGACAGATTCTCACTTTGTTAAACAATATACAATTTACACTAAATATTTTCATTCTTGTTAGGATACTTGCTTAGAAACAGGCTTATACCTTTTTGTCTTCTAATTAAAGCAAAAGGAAGACTAAAATAGAAATTATCACACTTGAACTTCACTGACAGAAAAGAGTAGTTTAAAATAACTGTAAATACAGAGCTTTTACAGTAGATGTGAATGATACTGCAAGTCAAAGAGTTCTTTAAAACTCCCACTGCAAATTTTCTCATAAAATAGATTTTCTTTTCCTTAAATCTAAACCCTTTCTACTGTTACTGTGAAGACAAATAGCAAAATAAAATTTGAATAACAGGACTGTTCCTACCGAGCAAAAAAAATGATTGCTCTGTAGTAGCTTATATTTTTTTCTGTTACATTTTGCCTTATTGTAAAATTTTCTTCAACTGGCTGAAAGGACATTAACTGCTAGATAGGCATCACACTGATGTCTCCATGCTGTAGCTTACAACCGTGAATTTGCTACGATCTGTTTAATCATCAGTGTATTGATTTTCCTCAGCTTTCCTTCATTTTAGCCCCATAGCAGGCTTCTGTAATTTCCTTTGGACAAAGTGTAACCAAACTGTGCTAAGTGATGTTGATTTGCAGGCAAAAGTAAAGGGGTAAATATAAATTAACAAGCTATAAACATTTTACAAGTGGCAAGTCAATAAAAACAGTGTCTGCAGTTCTTTAAAAAAATGATTTGAAGCAGATTGTTAACAAAGGTGTCCAAAGAAACTGACATGAGTCTGAGAATAATTTTTGCGCTTTGTGATTAAGAATTGATCAGTCTAAAAGCCTCTGATGCAACTGAATCACCCATAAGCTGCTGGACTGAAAAGGCTCAGCAGGGGCTGGTATTTGTTTGTTAAACTCCCATGATTCCAAGTAGATAATTGGTCTGTGAAGTTCATGACAGAATCTGAATTTGCTTTCTTGCTTCCCAGCTGGCTGAGCACTGGTTTATAGACTTCTGTGTACAAATTTAGCCAGCAGCAAACCTCACATCTTTAATGTAAAAGGTGTTTTGTTGTGTTTTTCAGGTGCTGAGTGGAAGGCCCACACTCCAGAAGCTCATTAAAAGGGCCAAGTTACAGTACAGGTTTATTTCTGTCACAGCGTTTCAAAAAACAGTGACAAGGATTAATATGTTTCTTTGGTACTGGAAAAAGCCTGATATGATCCCTTGTGAATTTGATCATCTGTTTTGTTGCCTGTATACGATTCAATCTCCTATTATATCCTGAAGTTACAGCTGTAAACCAGGGCTGATAAGAATTCAGAAAACACTGCCAGAGCCTGCAGAGAACTAATTGTTTTATTAAGCAGCTTCTTGTTTATTTGCAAATTATTTCATACGTCATTCAGAGAACAAACTCTTCTTTAAAATAATAAAGCATGATAAATCTGCTGTGCATTATCTGTGACAGGCACTATATTGTATAAATATGTACAAGTAATGGAGTTAAAAAATCACTCAAACTGTTACTTCTATTCTGTTGTTGCTTATGAATAGCTATTTTTGAACATTTATGGAATTCCTTCCAAGGCTTTTCATAATTCTGACAGTAAGCTCAGATCTACAGATTGCCTAAAAATTCATCTCCATCTGAAGACAGAGCCTGGCAGTGTAATGGTGTGCTCTGGCCTGATCTGGGGAAAGCATCCTCAGGCAAGTGCTCAAGAGATTCCCAGTGGCCCCTCCTGCAGGAGCAGAGGCAGCCCCACGTCCGGGAAGTGCTCTGTGAGCAGCGCACGCTCCAGAACCACGGGCAGCAGACAGGGACACAAGATCCCTTCTGACAGAGACCAGTGGCCATAGCAGAGCTTCCCAGGAGCCCTGAGCCAACCCACCTGAGAGTAATGGTGGCTTTAGCATTGCCTCTGCTACCTTTGTGATCACATCCAGACATTGCAAAGAATTGCAGGATGCTATCTTAAATCACAAGATAGAACAGATGGGCTTCTCTGCATATTTATGAACTACCAGTATAATGGGATCATTCCTGGGAGTAGGAGGGAGAAGACTGAAGGTCCACTTTCATTTACTGAGGATTTTGGTAAGGAACAAATAATGCTGTCCTTTCAAGAAAGCTTGCTTCGTGTTCAACCCTAAAGCAGGGCTCGCTGTCTTCCTCACTCTCTTGTAGTAAAAATTCTTCATGTGGTTTGTTCCACTGGTTTCATGGGACTATTCTCAAGAAAAAAACACTTAATCATTGATACTGTGGGTGGAGTTTTGATTATTTCTCTTATTACAGTGATTCATTATCACGTGTGTGAAAATATGTTTCAATACACCTTAATTCAAATTCCACACTCTTAGAAGGGTTTAAGGACTGAACATAATCAAATAGCTAGAAAAGATATGTATTTTACTTTATACTTCAGAAATTAGACAATAAGCCCATATTATTCTTAGGAGCAGTTCTTATTTCTAATTTCTAAAGTGACACACCAGCATTTTAACCCGCCATTGATTGTATATGATTGTCTGTACACAGCTAAACAGACCCTTGTTTGCAGCTGGCAATTTATTGCCCTTCTGCATTACAACAAAGAAACACAAAATGGTAGCCAAAGAGAAAACTGCCAGTCAAAACACTCTTGCTCTCTTATTCACACTGTTGCTTTCTACCTCCACACTCCATTTTTCTCTAACAACAAATTTAACTTATGAATGAGAAAGGTTAAAGAAAAAATATTTAGTTGCCAAAAACATGGCAAAAGTATTATAAAAAGATCTGTTACTGTTAAACACTGTATGTCCTTAGAAAAATGCTAGGAACCACAAGAGTTACACTTTTATCTAAGAGGTAGCATATGTGCCATATAATACATATGTTGCAATCACAGCAACTTATTTTGCATGAACAGCAGCAAACTCTGAAAAAAAATTGTCCAGTGCTCAAATGAAAGCTGTCATCATGTCTTCATTTTAAATATGTATTTGTAGGAAGAGCATTTTTTTATATATTTTCTGAAGGTTGGGTTTAGGGTTTTTTGGATGACTACTTATTAGCATAAAAAGAGAAGGACCTTTATATTTTTTTATTAGGGGTTGTTTTGAAAAGTGCCATAATGCTAACATTTTAATGCTTATATATAAGCTGGGTTAAAATAATTATTCTTGTTCACATGCTCTTATTTCCTTCTAGTCATCACTTAAAATGAGGGTTTGTGTTTACATCATAAGCAGTACTAAACATGTATTCCCTTTAAATATTTTTTATCTAGTGATTAGCAATTTGTACAATCCCTTCATTTGCAGAAAGGAAACCTAAAAATGTCCTGGAAGATTCTGGTAATTATAAGCTGTGTAGCTAAATCCTGAGTATTAAGTATTCAGCACTCACTGTTCTGCATGACTGTTAACTGTCTGTTTGTGTCACAATAAAGCAGTTATTATACCTGCCTGTATATAACCCTGTCCTCATATAATTTGACCACTGTCTTCATTATGGATGTATTTTACTAGCACTGTACATTCATGTAGTAAAGCCAACATCTCTGTCCAAGAATTCTGTCCCTTTTGATATTGGACCAATAATCCTCCCAGGCCATTCCGCAAGAACAGGGGAGTTTTTCCAAAAGTAGAAAACTAGAATAGTAGACAGGCCAGAGGGCACAGTAGTGGAAAGCCATCCAGACCCTGAAATCTAGATCACTGTTTCCATACATAAAAGCATGAATTAATCTCAGAAACTTAACACACGTTAAAACCAGACAGATTTCTCTCCATATTCCTTCCATTAGAACGCTGTATCCGGAGCCTTTATGCTGCCAGCAATGATGGCAGATAGCCCAGCTACCAGCCTTTGCAGGTTACATTTGCTTCAGACCTCAGACAAGAATGATTGATATCAGCTTTTCAAGGAGGTCTTCCTCTCCAAACATAATGGCAGTGATCACAGAGTTTTAAGATTTGATTTATTAAACAGCATTTCAGTTCAAGTTTCTGTACTATAAAAACTGAGCACAAATAAAACTAGCAAAGACAAAGTGTATCTCGAAGCATTCATTTTATGCAATATTCTTACAAAGTAACACCAAATTATTCTGAGCTACAGGACAAGTGTTTTTTTCCTAACTGGACATGTTGATACACTTTTATATATATCACTACACGCTCTTAGTCCAATGATCTTGATCCTCAAAAGGCATGGGGGGTAATTGACTTCAAAATCTGTGCCCTAAATTCCCATGATCTCCGCTAGGCAGTGTCTTAATAACTAACTGATAGCTCATAATAAGTTTTGCATTTTAATTCAAAAGCTAATTTGCCCATCAAGCACTCCTAAGTAGAAAAGAAAATTAAACCTTCTCCTGCCCAGTCTTCAAGAAAAAAAAAAAGGCACTAAGCACAGCCACCTTATTATATTTGAGGGAAATATGTAAGAAAACAGAATTGCAGAGTTTTTTCTTAGAATTGCATTGTTAATTATACTCTATTGATTCTCTGTCTTCCCTGAAACTGAAGTGTTGGGTATTTACTGATTTTATTCTGAGTTAACACACAATAAATACTCCTCAAACTTATGAATTCCTCCGCAATATTCCTAAAACTCTGGGTTACCTTTTCTGACCACAACTAAGCAGCATAAACAGCCTCTCCAAAGATCCCCATCTCTTTGCTTTCAAAGTGGGGAGAGAGTAAATAAGATTTCCAAAGAAGAAAATCCGTTAGAAAAACGTGAAAACAAAATGCATAGGTAACTATAACACAATTTACATACACAACATAGGTAACTATAACACAAAAGGAAAAATAAGAGTATGATACTTCACAAAGACCTTTCAGTTTCCTGGAGGATAAAACAAAAACAAGCCTAAAAACAAACAAAAAAAAGTTAGAAAACTTTTTTCAAAGGAACCTTCCAAATCCTTTCCCTCCCAAAAAAACAATCAATAACAGTAAGAACCACCAAAAAAACCCACCCAAACAAACAAAAAAAACAAGAAACTGACCCTCTTATTAGAGATTTTGAAGGTAAACACACATTGACTTCTGAGAAAGCTACCAGACACTGTAACTTCATACAGTTTTTCTCCTGGCTGTTTACCCATGCTGCCTGCGCAGTCACCACAGTCTCAATGACACATAGAAGCATAGAGCCAGGACAGTGATGGGGGAAAGTGCTCTGTGACACGAGGCCTCTCTTCTTGATCCTTTAAAGCTCTTGAAAGCACAAGCACTACGAAAGTGTTGGCAAAGTGCTAGGAAAGTGTTGGGAGAGCTCACCAGAGGGGCAAGCAGATGAAGAGTCCTCTACTGACAGGATACACAGCTGCTCTTTAGCCACATCTTTGTGTGTGAAATACAATCTCCAGAGCTTTCACAGAGCCTAGCTGCTAAACCCACCTATTCAAAGCGGGCAGTGGAGTGAGACTGAGGTTTTATTCAGTGCTTAAATATGAAAATGACTGCAATATGCATCATGGACAAGGACTTGGAGAACAGTAACTCCAATAGATCTGAGTATTTGCACACATACACGTTCTATTCAAAGCATCTGTATGCTATAGAGTGTTATCAGAAGACTAATATATCCCAATCAGACGGGATTTATTTATAGAGAACGCTCTTTTCGCAGTGTTAGATGCCTCATTAACTTGATTCAGCTTGCACACAGCAAAAATATTCCCTCCCTCTTCAGATTTTTGATATGGAATTATAATTTCTTGTTTCATTTGTTAAAATCCTTTTGCTATGAGGACATTTCAGAAATGCTTTATTGCACATGACTTTTTAAAATGCCGAAGTATTCATTTTGACCAAAAGGCTCTCCTTTTGATGATTTCCACTTAAGAGAGATACAGAGAGGATTGTCCTATTTCTTCTTTTCATTTGCCTCTTCCAGAAACCATTAATAGCCAACATTTGATCCTCCTACACAAAAGTTCATGATAGCAAAGTTGGAAGAGTGGGTTATACATCGTGCTATGAACTGATTATGACTTTGGTATGTCACTTCTACTGTCACTATAAAGCCGAGAGAAATTGTACTGTAAGAATTTCATCTAAATCTAAGTACAGTCTTATTCTGGAAGATTTAAGGATTCTATGAGCTTAGAAAAATTGGAGATTTTAAACCCAGCATTTCAAGTTACTGTGGAGATTTACAGGAGCTACAATCAGAACCTGTCCAGGAGAAGCTGGCAGAGGAGTATAACTATTTTTTAGTAGTTTAACATTTTTCTCTTGGTTCCATAAAGCAGAAGGCTCCAAGGCCCCTACTTCCCTGTTTTCAGCTCCACAGCTTGCTCTCATTTCTGATTATAATTAAAGACAGAGCAAAAGGAACACACGCAGAAAAATATATGAACATACACATGTATTGAAATCAGTGAATTTGAGTCATAAGTTTACCCAGCCAACAAGGTCTCTGTCATTATTAGAATACAACAGGGATTAGGAGCTGGGTATGCTATTTTAAAGAAATGAATAAGCAACACATTCTTTAATAGCTGCAGTTCATTTGCAGCTTGATTTTAACCTACTGGTAACAATTTTCTTCTGTAGATTACTTATCGAACCCTTCTATCTTAAAATCTTTCAGATCAATTCAACCTCCTTTTTTAATATATCTTACAAGAAAAGCAATGTTTACACATGTTCTAATAATTCCAACTGTAAGCCCCATCCTCTATTTCAAACCACTTTATATTTTCAATATCTTAATATAGAGAATTCTCTTTTAGGATTGGATTATAGAGCCTCTTTTTGAGCACCATATGGGAAGGTGAGATGAAAATAATTCTTTCCATCAACAGTAGGTTTGTTGCAATGCTGCTTAAAGGAAGGTTCCATTCTAAAAGAATCTGTGCAAAACAGCCTTCATTTTTCAAAACATGCTAAACGTGAAGTCAATTTTAGAGTCAAGAGCAATTTGAAGACCAGTTGTGTAAAAAAACACAGAATTGCCGAATGCTGTGATTTTGTTGCAACCAGTCAAGATAATTTGGTGGCTTATTAGAAACAATAATTAAAGTTATGAATCTAATTAAATCTTACTGATTTTTTTAAATTCACTTCTATGCACTATGAAAATGGTTGGGTGGATGAAAGATCTTGACAATTAGGCCTGGATCAATGTGAGCAAAAAGAGCCATGAATATCTCTACCTCAAATTCTATGTCTGTCCCTGCCTCTATTGTTACCTTTCTCGCTAGTTACATATCCACTCTTTCTCAGTTCAAGTATGTCTCAGTTTTTAAGGCAATCTCAAGATTTATGCACCCACTAGATAGTTCTCGAATACTTCAAATATTTGCATAGTATTTCTGAATTCAAAGAACCTTGAAACACAAAAAATTATTACAGAGTAATGAGTTATCAGATGTCCTCTGTTCTGTGGCAAAGATTGTCTGAGAAATCTCACAGCATACATGATAAAGATCATGAGGTACTTTGAATTAACTTCACAATAAGCATAAAGGCTCAAACACTTAACCTGGAGCAGTTGATGCATGATAAATCAATAATTATGCTAATTGAATTGCAAAATTATTTCCGCTCAAGCATCTAAAGTTAAAGAAAGTTACATGAACACTGCAAGTACTGTTTAGAATCATTTGTGCTGGAAAGGAAAATGATATGCAGTATGCCCTTCATCAACTTTCTTGGTGCCACATAATCCAGGGCTGACAGGGATTAGCCTTTATGTACCCTGGTATGGCACAGAATGGTCAGCCTGAAGACCAGCTTCTTTCTAAGCAATATGAAAATGTTTCATACGTCTCTTTTAGCCAAGCACATGTCTTTGATTTCTGTGTCTAAGAGTGTTTTTTTTGTATTTTGGTAATACATCCATACTAGATTTCTGCCTGTATTTTCCTTCTTGGTGCGTTAATGCTGATGAGTCTGTGCAATTTCCTCCGTGATGAACAAACCTGCCATTAAAAACACTGTTTAACCTAAAACACATAACAAGCATAAAAACAGCAGCAGTTCATAAATGAGCCTGAGTTTCCATGGAGGTACTATAGATGTTACTTGTGTCTTAATTAGCTTCTCTACTCTTTAAAAGTGCTTTTGACTGATCTGATGGTCTACTCTACTGAGTACAGACTGGCTTTATAAGCATGAATTCCTCTTTCTTCCTGTATATCGTGACTGCATTGATTAGGATAATGAAAAAACAGAATCTGCAGTCTTTGATACAGCCCCCATGCAAATGAAATCTGATGGAAGGTGGTAATAATAGTAATGGCACTAATATAGAAACATATTAGAAGAAAATCTTTTATTTCTCCAAGTTAGTAGATTTAGAGATACTAACAGTATTCTTGTCTCTAATAGCTCCCTAACTAAAGTCATCTTAATTATAATCTTAGCAGTCAGTTATTCAAGATGGCTGCAACCAGCTGTTTAAATTAATAAAAGAAATTATATTGATTAATCACTAAGACTTTCTACTATGGTAAAGTTGTATTAAAATCTCTATTATTGCCATGTAAAGGCCAGCTACAAAGGACAGGGGTGAGTTTCAGAAGCCTGAGTGAAATTTTCCTTTTATCTTCTATTTTCATCTGTTTACCTCCTCAACAAATTATTCCAATGACATAAGAGCCTCTGAATCATATTTTCCGATACCTTCTTGTACCTGTGTATACCTTTTTTCCCGGCTCACTAGATTTATATTCAGCATGGCCCAACCTTTCCAAAGGATCACCAGCAAGTTTATTAGTTTGCACAAGGGTACTTGAGATTCTTCTGACACCTGATCAGCTCTGATATAAGGGAAGGGTCCACCAGATTTCTCATAAAAGAATTCTATACACATGCTCTTCTATACACATACACTGGTCAACCTCCTCCAAAGAACTCCAATCAGTGTACAGAGAATGTTTTCTCACTTCTCTTTTGATTTTGATTAATTTCCCTTTTTTCCTGTCTCAGCTTCAGATTCTAATGTTTTATCTTGCCATGTATGGTCATATTTTGCAGTAGTTTTATTAGCAGTCCTAAATGCCCTATGCCCTTATATATACTTCCCTTGTGACTTCTCTTCAGAATAGATTCAGATAATTTTCATCAAAACGTATATCCCCTTGTCTTCTCTGGAGCAATGACTTATCATTCTGTATTGCACCAAAGTAATTATTGGAGGTCAGCTATCTCTGTTTGAACCACCATTAAAATTCACAGTAGAATCGAAGGTAAAGTCTTTGTTAGGTGTATTAGGCTATGGTGAAATTATTTGTCCTTCTTTTACTGCAACCTAAAGCAGTAAATAAGTGCCAAGAGCTTGGACAAGAGACACTAGAGGCACTCAAAAAACAATGTGGGAGTTCAGATAGACAGACAGATAAATGGACCTCAAAGAATCTTGTGTTGATGTGGTGGTATTCATGAGCTGAAAGAGCAGCCCCCACACAGCCTGAAGTGAGTCAGGCTGATTATAAAATGCAAGAGATGCAGCCTCCCACATCTGACTCTAAATTCCCATTTGCTCTGCTAAAAAAATTTCTTCATTTGATCAAATTAAAGACTGTTAAACATTTCTGTGGTCAGTGTGAGCCAGAGCAAAGTATGCTGAAGCCTTCAGACAATACTGCTTACGAGATAAGGTTGGAAAAGAGTTTTTGAGCTACCAGAGTGCAAATTAATTTTAAAGGAAGGACATGAATCAACGTGTCTAAGCAGCAGAAGCAGAAAAGTAGGCCAGAAAAACTCTATGAGAAAAACTTCAAAGCTTTATTTGTGTAGAAAACCTGGGAAGAAGAATGTTTCAAAGGTGCTTGGATGTGGAAAGGTTAAGAATTGCTCAGATACAGAGGAAACAAAACAGAAACCATGGAGTGCTCTGATTCATGACCTGTGTGGAAACATCATTTACATTAATGGCTTCCCTATATGTTTTGTCATGTTGCCATTAACAGTTTTCAGTAGCCATTCTCCAAACTGGAAAAAATTAGTATATTTCAAGATGTATTAAATGCAGGCTGAACAGCAAGATTAAATCAGGCTGTACTTCAAGGAACAGTGTTAGAGAGCAAAAGTACTTCACTGCCTTCACATAGATGAGAGTGGAAGGGCATCCCAGATATAATTCTAGAAGATGTGAAGTACTAGTGAAGTAAAACCAAAATAATTTTTTGATTACTTTCCACCCCCCAGGCCCAGTTTAATGACTTCTGAGTAGTATGTGTTTAGAACTGTGGTTAAGACATCACAGTCAGTTTCTACTGCCATGTGCACTCTTCCTTCATAGTGGCTCTCACTGCTTCACACGTAGTCAATCTTACCTACACGCATGCAGGGACAGCAATTTAGAGAAAATGTACTATTAAGGGCTGTATAGTATTAAAGGCAGCAATGGCTGAAAAAGTAACTGGCAAAAATGAGATGTACTTAGAGAGATATACTTCTGTAGCTCTTAGTCAAATCTTATTTCAGATTCTGTTTTTTTCTAATTTCCATTTAATTATGATTTTGGATTGTATCCCTCTAAATCTGTACTTCATTATTACCACAGCATATCTGGGCTTTTTTTAATGGCTCTAATTGGCATCCTTGCTGGCAGTCTCAACAAAGAGGCCAAAGACTGAATGTGCATGGAGGCTGAATTGTCACCTTTGAAACTGTCCTTCTTAAACACAGTGGAGACATGCTGGGAAAGCAGGGTCTATGACCACTGGTGATGCCAAAATGTTAACTGAAAGCAGGATGGACCTCTTCCTGCTAGCAGACTACCAGCCAGCCAGCAGCCAAACTCCATTCCATAGATCCTTGCACAAAGCAGTTTGCAGGACCAGAGAGTAGATGAACAATGGACTTCACCCTTAGAGACCTGTGAGTCTTGTCATCTTTAAAAACCATAAAATGCAAGCATACAATTAAAATATAAATGTCTAAATACCTGCTACTTTCAGCTTCTGCTGCAGCATAAATTGGATGAAGTCCCATTCATATTGAAATGTAAATGCAAAACATAAATTTAAAATGTTAAAAAAAAAGGATGGCTTGGAAAAAGATAACGCTTTTCCTCTGTGTAGAAGATAATGATACAATATTCAAGTTTTCCACTCTAAAGGTAATATTTTTTGTCTAAGTCAACATACTTTACCATTTTTAAACTTTTCTCATCATATTTTTGACAGCAGGTTTTCCAATTTTGACAGCTTTTAAAAAGTAATTTTAACAGACGAGTGATTTCTCCTCTCAGCAAAGTCAGATTATGTGAAATGTCAATGTAAAAACTATATACTGTGACACATAATCATTTTTTCATTGAATTTACTTATTAATTTTACTTGCTATTGCTAATAAAATGTAAGTGCTTAGCTAATTGTATTGCTTATTTAAATTTTTTAAAGGAATGTATTTTAAAATTGCATTTTTTTCCTGACTGAAAATTTCTGAGGCAGCTATAATTTGTCACCCTTCTAAATTATTTAAAGAAGAAGAATTACTATCACAATTGATATTCCCAGCTGAGCGGCCAAAGAGTGAATCAGCAGGGAGAGGTTAAGCCAGTCTTTCATCTGTAAGGGTGGGCTATTTGATTTAAAGTTTGGAGCATATCTGCAGATTTTTACAGGGAAGTTCTTTTAGAAATGCTGCATGTAGTCCGTAGAAATCTGCCGATTATTCAGTACCTGTGCTATCAGTTGGGTGCCTTCAGTAAGAGTGAACTCAGCAAAGAGGGCGGAAAATCAAAAAGGGAATGTGCCGCTCAAAGTTTGCACTTCTATATCAAACACAGTTCAAGTGAGGCATAAATTAATTGGACCAGTTCCTACCTCTGAAGGATTACAGTTCTATATCTAATTTCTTTTCTTTCTTATGCAATTAGTTTTATTTGTTATTTTCTACACCACAAATCCAAAGATGTCATCTATTTCTATTCTATAAGTCTAAAAAAGGTCAAACAACTCAATCAGTACCATAGGTACTATAGGTAGAGTGTGCCCTCGAAGCCTTTGGGGAGCAAGTCAAAATCATGGGTTCACTGCACCTCACACAGCTGTAACAAAAACTGGAAACACTGGAAGGCAATCCCAGCATCCCAAGTCACTTTCTTTATTTGTCCCACTTCATCCAGGAAACTGTTTTAGTGCCTAAGAGAAAGTACATAGACAAGAGCAAATTTATAAGAAATAAAGATTTTCTCTCTTTATTAACCTTAAACCATCAACTAATCTTATGAAGTGAGGATAATGTCTCACAGGAAGAAAAAGGCTCATTGTCACTCCCTGTATTTGAAGTATTTCTATACCAGCTCAAGTTAAGTGTCATTACAATCTATTTTGTATTCCATTTTGATCCATCCACTTCATATGTCACTGGGCCAAAAGTATGCTTGCATTTGAAACTGCTGACAAACTTACCATGATGTAGGCTGCTCCTCACAGCATTAATATAAAACAGTTCTAAATCGAGCAATGTTCAATTATCCCTGAAAGTACAGATGACTTAGTTCTTCGTTAACTTCATTGTTTTCCAGTAAAAGTGAAATGTGCTGTATGCAAATTAAATAATACCAAGTGTCAGCACTTAAAAGAAATGCTCATTTAGCTTCAGAAGAGGTTTTTGTTGCAAATTTTGTTCATTTATTTTATAAGAAATTGTGTTTGTCTTAATTTGTTCCAAACACAATATGATTGTGAGACACAGTGCCTGCTGGCAAAGTTGGAATTGCTGTCAGCAGGAAATGGCAAACTAATAATAAATGGTGGTAAAATATTTATGTTATACTTTACTGGGAAAATGAATGTCGTTTTCTTTTTCATTCCTGCTTGAGACAGTACACAATAACATACTTGTTTTCAAAATAAGTAGATAGGATTCTAAACTCTGTGGTGGCTTATCTTGTAACCATCAGCTGAAAAAACAATCATAAAAATAGAGCCTTTTAGCAGCTCCAGTTTAAGAAATTTTAACTGGGAGAACATAGTGCAGTAATTAGTAGCATCTCACATTCAATGTCATTGGACACTAGTCTGATAGATCAAACACTTGCGTATGTGGCCTACTTACTTAGTTGCTCACTCATAATTTTCAATAACACTGCTGTTCTCATGCAGGGAGGGGTGGTCCAGAGCCACAAGATTACTCTGCAGGATGGTGATGTTCAAGTACAACACTGTGTTTATGTACTCCCCAAAGTGTATCAAAGCTCAGATCCACAGAAATAAAAGAAAAGTCAAACAAAACAAGCATTAGACTGCGTAAAATAAGGTATGGACAAGGCAAACAGGTGAGGCATTGTTTAGGTGGCTAAGGTAGATCAATATCTGTGCTTGCAAGCCAGGAATTCTGCCTGCTTTCCTCTGGCACTATGCAGATCATCTTACGGCCTGCAGACAGACTGTCGCCTAAACCCAATTGACAGACAACCTATTTCACCCTTGCAAAAATCATACCCATCTTCATTCTTGCAGCCCAAGAGGGATAAATAAAAGCCCCTCATGCCCATGGAACACTGAAGACTAAGCATAAAGCATCATCTCAGCTAACTTTTTTATTATTCTATTGCAGTAATTACGTGATGGAAGCAGCTAAGATTTCTTTTTCTTCACTTACCAACAGCAAGTCCGCACATTTTACCTAGGTTCATGAAAGCACACTGCAGTAGTCTTTCAGGATTTGAAAAAGATTCATATGACAGGTTGATACTGCTGCCTCCTTCTCTTCAAATGATCCGTTTATTATCAGAGATGTTTTTTGGTTTCAGACAGGCAGACATTGAGAAGCTCTGACTGCTCATAATGATAACAAAGATCTCTTAAAATCCTTTCCCTTTCAAAAACATGTTTTCATTTCAAAAAAATTAAATTAACATATGGTCAATTTAAAGAACCACTGGACCCCTTCAATAAGGCCCTGAAGACCATGAAGTGCTTCATTTCCTGCACCAGAGCTTCCAATGGGAAAACTTGCTGCAACTCATGCCAGCTTCAGTACTGGAGAGACCACTCTTACTCTTGCAGTCTGTACCTTTTAGGTCTTAGACACTCAGTATCATAATTTGAGACTGGGAAAGCAAGTGAGAATAATTACACCTTTTTAAGCCCTCAGAGAAAACTTAATTCTTTTATTAAAGATGTTGGTACAGATACTCTTCAGGTACATCCTGTTCACTTTTTAAATTGAAAATTTCGTACTTTTTCTCTTGTCTCTGAACTGATGAGCTATTAAAATAGAGTTACAATTTCAAAATAATGTCTATTTCCCTATTTTAAGGAGGTAAAATGTTCAGCTTTAATCTCCAGAGTGGAAAAGGTCACCTTTGTAGACTGATGATTATCATATCTCCAAGTAATGAGAACAAGTGTGCTTTTCCTCAGTGCAACAACCTTAGTTACTCTTGTATTGCAACTATTCTCCTGCCTTACCTTTCTTTATGGTAGAGGAAATGTAATTTACTTGTCAGATTGAAATGTTTGATATAAATCTTTAGCCTTTCTTTCAAACAAGTATTTCTGTAACATTATATTACAAACAACTGGCATGTTTAATTAAACAACTGCTTTATTTTCAGCAGCATAAGAAGGTATGATTATATTAATTGAATAGTAGGACCTATGACCAAATTTAAAGAAAACATTTTCAGCTCAACAAGGACGTATGATTATCTTCATTTCAAAGCAAGACATGTGACTAGAATTGAAACAAAATGTTTGTCTCTGTCTTTACAAATATTAAAAAATATTTTCATTGAAAAACAAAGTGAATAAATGCAAATTTAAAAGTATCTTTCCATAAAAACTCTTCTTTCAAATCACAAGCTGGCTAAAAAACTTAAAACAGTTAAATAAAAGTACTAGAACAACTGATTTCTGTGATGAAGTGTGTTTTAAATGAACTACAGTTTTAACATATTTACTAGTACTTTTGAATTAAAATGCTATGTTTCTACAAATGCATGGTAACAAATCTGCTGTGTGTTTAAAAGGTAATTCTTGTAGCTAGACACAGAAGTAGTGCTTAAGCTTGTTGAAAATGGACTTATATGAACATGGCTTGTTCATATAAGTCGATTTAATGTGATTTTACTAGCGTGAATAAGGAGCAAAATTTCACCTCTCTTGTATAAAAAATATTGTCTTTAAAGTTTCAGTAATATCAACATTGTTGATGTTTTTTATCCTGTTGTTTCAAAAATAGTTGCTGTTATTTTATGCATGTATACAATTAAAAAAATTAAGTTATCATGATTTCCTATGAAGAGAAAAATATGTTACAAGATGTTAATGGGAAAAGGGATGAGACACAAAAACTAATTTTTTTTCAAGTCATTGTTTATTTGTTTGAAATAGGGAAAAGTAAGACATGCATCTTTTAAATGCTTATGACCAAATGAAATTATCAGTGAAAATGCAGAAGCTGTTAAAGGAAACATATATCAAATTGCAATCCTAATTACCCATGTTTAGATATGCTTATTTAGGTAAATAGAAGAAATATTTTTGATCCAGATGTGACAAATTCCATGCTGTCATTTGCCTTGCAGAGATCATAGAATTTTTGCTTTTATCACATTCCCTGGAGTACTTTCGTGTTTTCATTAAAAAGCAGTATTTGAGAAAACATGTCAAATGCTAAGCACAAAATCCACAATGCAGCAACATGGAAAAAATGTAACAACTTTTTGGAAGAAATGTCTTTATGTCAACCTGCATACAATCTTAAATGGCTTGCCAATGAATGTTAATTAGCTTTAAAGTTACACCATGACATGATTTCATGTGCTAAAGAAAACACTTGCTTATTTGGCTGATGTGACCAAATAAAAAAAATTAAGAGATACAGTTTTGACAAATAACTATATCTCAACTAGTATTGGTATTTGAGATGGTTTATGATAACCAGAGATTAAGCCAAGAGTAATGTCCACTGGCAAGTTGTGATCATTAAAGATGTGATATTTCTTTTCTTAACTACTGACTTAAAAGGAAGCTTATGATGAAGTGAAAAAATGTCACTGTCTGAGATTACACAGGAGTATTTCTCTTCTTTTCCAAAATCTTTGTATTTTGCTCCTATTGTAGCTAATGAGACTCCTCAGGGATTTAAGTTGAGGATATTATACCAGTTCTGTGTATCATTATCCAACATATATATAACTGTTTGTAGGATGTTCATTAGGGATATTTCCAGTCACAATTAAGTTGAACAGGAACATTGTTCAAGTAACCTAAAAACTTCAATAAGCATCAAGAGTATTGTGTTCCTTTGTCAAATACGGACAGTAGACTACTTCCTTCTGATTTATTTACATTTATACAAACAAGTGCAATATAAAAGGACAAGTCTCATCCTCTCATACAGAAATTGCTGAGATGTAAGTAGAATTATTCATGAAGAAAATTAATGAAGTTTAGTGCAAGATTTTGAATTGTTAATTTATTAGGGAGGAAAAATGTATATGGGTTAACAAAGATGAATTTTTCATTTTCCTGATAATAGATTATTTCCTCAGAGTCTTCCATGACATATCTCATCAAGATTCATCATTCTACAAAGGATATAAAGAAATCAAAAGCAACTATTCACATTTGCTAATGTCTGCTGTGAAGTTTGTTGAAGAAAAAGGCAAGCAGACTTTATTACTGTGCTTCTGTACAGATCTGAGTAGACACTCAGGATTAAACAGATAAATGAAAACAACTAACTTGCAAGGGATTGGAAAGACAACAAAACTTACAGCCAAATGCTTCATGGTAGACTTGTGAAATTTCACTGCAATGTATCTTTCTACTTAGAAATTTCTCCATTAAATCTGTAAAATGTTTTGCTGATTCAAGCAATACTTTTAACAAATGACTCTACTTCTACTGCCATAATTTCCATCCCTTTACTTCACCCCTCCTCTACTTTAACCCAAATAAACCCATATATGTCATTCTGAATGTTTGTATCTGAGAAAATGTCCTTTCCAAGAAACATGACAATTCTGTATCTGTTGCAACCTGTACTCTAAAATCCAATAACGTTGTTCTGTTAAAATAGATGTGGATAATGACGTACATAATATCTGGTAATCTGCAACACTCACAAATCTGACAACTCCATTTTTCAAGTCCCTGTGCTGATTCATCATGTGTCTGAAAAGCAAGTAGGCAAAGATTTGTGTGAAAGTAGAATGCCTTCTTAACCCTCCTAAATACTGAATGACTGTGGAATCGGATCTTTGGCATAACATTATAACTTCAGCTTTTATCTTGGACTTAACAATCAATTTTCTTCTTGGGGTCTAATATTTTTCGCTATCCTTTAGAATTACTGATGTCTAAAACAAAATCTGATTGTCCTTAAGTTACAAAAATTGCATATAAGTGTTTCATTAATTCAAATTGATCTATTCATATTAGTAGAGCATGTTCTCCTAAAGGTGGGGATTGTCTTTTATTTCTAATTGTGAATAGGGTAAGATGCTCTCTGCTGGAATATTTAAATGTTCCTTGTTACAGGTCAGCATTTTCATTTACTTTATGTGGACCTCCGTTGACAAAAAATGGCTTATTTTATAAAGACAGGATTTCCAAATAATTTATTACTTCTGTATTAGCCATTTTCTGTGTCCCACACTTACAGCTAAGCAACTGGAAGACTAACTGTAAACACTCTGCACTGATTTCTGACAATAATGATGTCTGTACCCTGTGTCCATTAAGCAGTTCTACTGGCCATAATAAAGTCTAGCCAGTGCTAGATTCTAAACCCTGAAAAATTACCAAAGCAGGACTAGAAGAAAAAAATGCGCTATTTTCCATTTTTCTGAAGCAGAGAGCTAATATTAGGCCTAGTTATATCAAAAGCAAAAAACATAACAGATAGCTAAAGAAAGTAAAGCATCAATGTGAACTGTGAAGGAATTCTATCCCTAGTAAACTTCAATAACAGCTTTTAGACATAGACACTGAAGTTACCATAATGTGGTGAATTTCAGAGACTGAATGGACATGAGAGTACACTGGAAACATCTGCAGCTTCCTGTTTGTGTGAAGCCTAAACCGTACAGCAAGATACTTGGGTAAAGAGATGTTGGCATAACTCAGACCTACGCCATCTATTTGGTCTGAAGAATCTTTGGAAAAAATATCATGTAAATATAAATTCAAATTTGAATATGAATATCAGTTTGACTGGATTTATGACCAGTTATACTTGATTTGACTTTTTTCTCATCTAAATATGTCATTGATTTGAAGCCAAAATGTTCCATATAAACATGTCAGATTTAATGATGTTTACAATGGGAATGTTCTAAATATCCTGGTTTGTCAATCTAGTAATTTCCAAATGAGAGTGAAACAAAGGATTGGAAAGAGAAATGCACACAAACAAAACAAACAAACAAAAAAAATTATTGGTCCCAAAACAGATATATGCAATTTTTTTACATAAAAGTGTTCCAAAGTGTTTTTGTTTATTTTCAGTGTGAAAAAAAATGATACCTCAAACTGTACTTATTTTCACAGATTGGGAAATAATACATTGCCCTTAGGTTTACTCAAGGTATAACATTTTCTTTTTGCTCCCTGAAAACAATACAGTAGTTCTGTAATGAGGAATACTTACAAAATCGTTTTTCAGCTTGAATTCATTAGTAGATCCTAAAGCAAGTTTGAGTTGACTGTAACTTGTACATTTACCATTTTTTTCATATGTTGTGTTGACCTACATAAATCGGCTCTTTGGTGAAAGCAGTAATTACAAACATAGCAAACCAGTACCATATATACAGATGACACTCCAGGTAATACATACTTGCTTTCTGAATAACGTTGGTTATTCTGAACGTATTTGTATGACGTATCAGTTGTGTTGCCTGCAAACATATTTTAATTTCACAGTAAAAATTAATTCTGAAATTTCCATTGCTGGGTAAGAATATGGGACTGGAAGGATCCATAGGGCTGCCCTATAGGCATAGTTAGGCATTAAATAGATGCAACAGTTATATGACATTTTCATATAACAGTCAACCCAAGTTTCCTGAAATTCAGAAAATCATGCTTGCTGTTCCTACCTCCAAGGAATCCAGTGTGAATGGATGCATGCTCTGTGTCCATGATTCTTAAAATAAACAAACAAACAAATAACAAATAATCACTTCTCAAATAATGGTATTAATTCAATTTAAAGTTTAGTCAAAACCTAGAATTACGGTGTGCCAGAGGATGAGAACAAATGCCACAGGTTCTTGAAATTATAATTGCAACATATTGAATAAAACTGCCAGATAATCCATAGAACACAGTAATATTATTCATTACAAAAGAAGATAAAAATAACCTCCTAGTGGTTCCTCTAATCAGATCTAGGGAAAAACAATCTTCCTAGCTGAAATCTGGCAATGGGTTTTACCTCAAATTCATGATCATGACATGTTAACTTTTGAAAATTAACCAGTACTCTACTCAGAATTTCAGCCAAGACAAGCTAGCATAATGTAGAGCTATATATCCTGAAAATAGGAGCACAAATTCACATAGGTTACTTAATTAATGAACAAAATGTAACTTACAAATTGCCAAAACTCACAACAAATGGGAGGGTCTATAGTTTGATGATTACCCCCTGAAGTTATTTACAAATAATTTTAAAGTGTGACAGTAGTAAAGAATTTTGTAGCCTGTTTGCAGACAACTGGGGAACAGAAAAAAAAAAAACAAATTTGACCAATTATTCATTTTGCATCAATCAGTTCCCTTTAGCTGACACTATACTGGAGACATTTTACATAAACTTTTCAAACTGCACTGATGCAAGGCATTCGCAGAGTAAAGCAATAATGGAAGGCCTTTTGTCGCCCTCATAATTTCTTTTCTTTTTCTTTCACAATCATGTAGAAATCCTTTGGATTACCCACTTTGTTTAAAGGTGATACATGTCTCACAAAATATCTGTGAAGTACAATATCTGCTCAATTTTGGTCAAGAATTGCTTCATTTCAAAGTGGTCCTTTTAATCCACTGTTAAAACAGCTTATAGAAACAAAAACATGGGAAAAGACTTAGAAGATTCTACTGCTATTCTATCACATATTTTAGTTATTTTCAGAGAAAATCTCAATATTTTCAAATCATTTTTGATCTAATTACAAATGGCTATGAAATCTAGGAATAAAACAGTATTGGTATTATTTATATTTCTATAGAGAGGAAAGATAATATCCAGGACTGGCTTTTAAAACTATTAATGAGCCCTGGCAATGCGAGAAAGAGATGGATTAGGTAGATGTAATGAGATATGATTAAAGGGTGTAGGCACTGAAGGGTGTTGGAGAAATTCTTTTCAGAGGGAGTATAATTAGTGTCTGATAAAAGTACTTAGTAGATAAGATTTTTGAAGAAGAAAGGTTAAGATAAACACATACCATATGACAAAACTATTTAATTTTTTTCTTTTGGTTCTTGCATAGTCAATAAACTGCTGAAGTTTTATACATAAATAACATTTGTTGAATACTTGATTACACCCCACAAGACAATGAAAAGGGTTTTAACTGCAAAAGACAGAATGCAAAGAAAATGTCCTATTACATTTCGTTTTTGCATTTCTCCTTTGATTTATGCAACTTAGACAATAACATGTGACCTTTCCCTGAAACTAAAGCAACTGGACTTGCCTAAAAAGTAAGATTTCTAGAAGATGCTTAGCAACTTTCAAATCACTTTTTATTAGATTGGAAGCTCCTTCTTCTAGTTTAGTGTCTAAAATATGCAGCAGCTTGAAGCAGACTATCCCACCCACCTTTATACAAGTCCCAGGCAAAGATGCTTTTTTGTCCATTTAGCCAATAGCATTCTACACATTTGGAAATAACTCTTAGAATGAGATACCAGGCCTTTAGTTTTCTACTTTTAAGTGTGAACCTTCAACCTACAACTGGAGTTTAGATTTGGAATGACAAATCTCAGTCCAGTTAGAGCACTCATGGATGAATTGCAGATAAACATATTAGATACTTACAGATCCAGAAGAGAAGTTTGTGAACCAACCATGTGAGACATGAAAACCTGAAATAAAAGCAAATGCTGTCTCCTGCACATCTGGGGATTCCTCATTAAAGGAGAGCTACCATGCCATGGTCTCTGGTCCCTATTTACAAGACCAGCAATGGTGAGTTCCTCTTTCTTGCCTTGTTTTTAAGACACACTATCTTTCCCACAGTAATTCACTGCAACAGAAAATTGTTTAGAACTTCATAGAATCAGAATGGTTTGGGTTTGAAGGGGTGCTAATCTCTTTCAGAGATTAGCTATTTCCCCTTGTCCTGTCACTACACGCTCATGTAAAAACTCCCTCTCCAGTACTCTTGCAGGCTCCCTTCAGGTACTGGAAAGCTGCAATTAAGTCACCCTAAACCCTTCTCTTTTCCTGGATGAAAAAAAAAATTGTCTCGGTCTTTCCTCCAGTAGAGGTGCTCCATCCCTCTAATCATCTTGCTGGCCCTCCTCTGAACCTGCTGCAGGAGTTCAATGTCTTTCTTGGACTGGGGAGCCCAGAGGTGGATGCAGTACTCAAGGTCTCACCAAAGTAGGGTAGAGGGGCAGTATCGCTTCCTTCAACCTTCTCATTCTGCTTTAGAAGCTTTGAAATGGTTGGCTTTCTAGGCTGCAACATTCTGCAGTATTCTGGACTTAAGTATTTCAATTGTCCTTTCCTAATCATGCCTACATGAAGAAAAGCATTGACAAAACTCAGCATTGAAAACTCTAGCCTGACAAATGGCTTCTAAAATAGCTCTGAAAGTTCAGGCCCATGTTCCAAGAGAATCAGCCTCAAAATGGCAGCTTCTTCACATTCAGTCTCAGAGCAGAGGAACTTTGCAGTAGCAGGAGCAGATTTTCTTCCTCTTTCTGTATACAGGTATGTCACAGATTCTATGTCACACTTCCTGTTCCACACTGCACATGTGGAACTCAAGTCTCTACACGGCACGGAGTGTGGTCCCACTTATGGAAAAATGTACAGTTATACAGAACACTCTCTAAATCATTGGCCAAGTTATATAAGTGTACTTCTTAACCAGTACATAAAACCAGTTCTCACCAGGCACATAATCTATCCAGAGAATATCTGAAATTCCTACAAGGCACTGAGTTCAAGTGTCTTGCAAAAACTGCCCCAGAAGACTTATTGTTATCAATGAGCAAATAACCAAAACAAATACTAGAATTAGAAAAAAGTTCCCATCCCTAATAAATAAAACTCAAATACATACATCCAGACTTGGGGATTATTTTCATGAAGATAAGTATGAGCAAAGGGAGCAGTGCTTTTGGTGATTTCTCAATACTAGAGCAACAGCTTAGAAAGAAAGAGAATAGATCTTTCTGTCTTGTAACTTCAGTAATTTATGCAGTTCCTTCCAGTTCATTACTAATTAATTAATTAATTGTAAGATTTTTTTAGCTCCTCCAGACTTCAGGCAGATTTTCAATAGTAGTGAATGAATTTGAAGTGCCAGAAGGAAATTTTAAAGTCACTCCCGATCAATAGACCCAAAGGAAGATTGAAAAATTCCTTTTCTTGGCAGTGCTCTGTTATTTCTGAAGAGTAATGATAACATTGTAAATCAACATTGTTCAGCACTGTCAGCACTGGTTTTGATACTTCTTTTTCAGCTTCAGCCCCACCACAAAAGCTGAAATACTTGATTTTTTAAACGAGTATACCAAGATAGTATATAAGTTGGCTTATGGTTTTGTGAAAGTATAAATTCTAAAACTCTACAGAAGAAAGATATTAGTTCATCTATTTCCTTTCAATGAAAGGACATTGCTCAGATTACATTAATCTCTGGGGGTTTTTGCAAACTTGGCATTGAATGATTAGATCCATGGGGCTTCCAACATTAATGTAAATTATCTTGAAAATCTTTTCCACCTGTTTCCATCAATCAGGAACATTTCAAGTACATTTAAAACATTTTAATTTTTTTACAGCTTTTTATTTTTAATCTCTTTCTTCCAGTGATATTTTAGGGTCATCATGCAAGGAGGCAAAGATTCGATGGACTACATCAGAACAGGAGTGAAAATTCCTGACACAAGTGTCAGGAATTCTATTGTGTTATAGGGAGAGAGAGTGAGGTGGTTCTTCAGAGCAAATAAGGCAGCTAGGTCTCACACATGCTTACTTGTCCCCACCTGCTTACACAAGTCCTGATGCCCAAGTTTCTTCCTGTAAACCAACAACACTATTTCATAATTTCAATAGGGATCATGGTGGAATTTTATGAAGTCTGGATATCCTTAGGATCTAAACAAAAACAAGGCAGCAAGCACTTTTCTGCTTTGCTTGTAAGGGCACATGTCAAAAAACTCTTAGAGACGTTAACAAAGGTGGGTTCACATGCTGCAAAACAAACTGATCAGACATCCAAAGACCTACACTGTCACCTTTCTGAGTACTGCAAGCTGTGGTCTGCACCATCTTTGAGGTAGGAATCATGTAGGTTGGAAATCAGTAATACCATTCTGTTCTGCAAAACATTTGTCCTTACTTTCTTTCTCTGCTGTTAGGCTTGCTTTCTTCTTCCTTCTATCTTTTTTCCCTTGATAGAATCTTAACGTTGTTGCTGCTGATGCTGCTGTTCTGCCTGAATCAGGAACCAAAAAATATGTGTCTTTTCCAACTACTATAGTTTTTTTACAGTTTCTGCACCACTCAGACTGATGACACAGATTTCAAAGTCACAACTCTGGGCTTTCCATAGATGAATCTTGAAGATGCAATACAAACAAACCACAAAGAGAAAGAAAGGAGTTTGCCTGTAGGTACTCTGAACTTTTCACTGAGCTCATTTGAGCTGACAGGAACAGGATGCTATGTTTGAGTGACAGAATTTACCCCAAATGGAAGTCAGTGTTTTCATTTTCATTATGAAAATCTTTAGCAAAGATAAGAAAAGATATCCTATTTGAAGAGAAAACTGTGGAATAAGCCCTGCTGGTCACAAATATTTTAGATGTTTCTGCAGAGAACTAAAGCCCATCCTTGACTCAATTTTTTTAACCATGGAGATTATGACTAATATTTTCTGCTTCTTGTGTGTGTGTGTGGTTTGATGTTCCCTACAATTGTACTACACTGATTCATTATTTTCTTTAAATGCTAATATAAAGATGCTCTCTTTTTCTACATTCTCATTTGCTTTAGGATTTGTATTGTGCTTGGCTTTTTGTTTGGGATTTGGGGGGTGGGTTATGGGGTTTGATTTTTTCCAATTACACTCAAATAGGGACTACTTCTAGGTGAAGTAGGGTTATTCTCCTCCCCTACATAGGCTATAAGGCAGCCTTATGGATCCTCCCTAAAATAAAAAGTGGCTCTTCTGAGTATCACTCTCCTTTAGGAAGATCTGTGCAGTCTCTTGAAAATTTGGGACACATTGTATGCAGGAAGAAAATTGTAAAGATTTTTGATCAAAGTTGGGGATTGGTGAGGGACTGGGGAGTGGGGAAAAAAGAAATCACCAAGCTGATCTCAGAGACTGCAAGGCATCCAACACCTTCTCTTTTAGGGCAGTGTGTACCTTTTTCCTACTACTTGCAAGGACTTGAAATAACTATTTGAAAAATAAGGAAAATTGCTTTTCTAATAAGGCCTAAACAATAATGAGCTGAAGCTTTAGGAAAATATTGGTCCTTTCCCACCTCTCAGATGATCAGAAAATTCTTTGCATTTTCTGTTTCACAAAACCCTAAAAATAATGGATAGTTCCTTTCAGAAATTGCCAGTAACATCCCATTCTTCCAAGGTTTTTAGAGCTCACAGTAGTGGCTGGATAGATAAGGCCATCAGGAGCCAGAGACATCATCAGCACAAAACACTCTGCTATTTATTTAGGCTCTGAAAAAGAGCCTTCTTGCTTATTTTCCTAAAATAATTAAAATGCATCACTTAAGTTCCGATTTGCTAAAAAAGAAAAACAAAAAAAAAAAAAGAAAAAAAGGCGTGGGAGCATAAATGTTTTGGCTCTGAGCTGACAGTAAATATATCTTCACATCATGTTTTTATTTTACCGTTTCCAATGCATCTATCCTTCCTAGCCCGGTCCCCTCCCCCACTAATTTCTGAAGTGTCTGAAAGAGCCCTGGAGCTCACAGCTTTCTCTCTCTCCCGTCTTTACGGCGGGAGATCAGATGTATTACCTTCCCCTTTTGCACGCCTGATGACGGGATGGAGGAATGGGCTCAGCCGGCTGTTGGGGCCCGCGGTTGGCGCTCGGAGCGCGGCCGAGGGTGCCCGGCTCAGCGGGGCGAGCCCCGGGCAGGGCTGCGGCTCCCGGCCCCGCTGCCAGCGCGGAGCTTCCCCGCGGCGGGGCCGTCTCAGGCAGCGGAGCCGCTGAGCCGCAGCCCGGGCTTAGCCCTGTCTGTGCGGGCGGCGGCTGCGGGTGATGGGTTTTTGGGGCTGCTTTGTTGATGGTTTTTTAACCCGCAAAACAGGTCGAGGGGGAGGGGGGGGCGTTACCCCAAATTCCTCCACTACTGACTGGCTACCATGGGAAAGGAGTTTCTTGGATTAAACTAGGGGAAAATATAAATATGTGTTTTATTTGCACGTTGTGCAGGGAAGCCAGTTCGATATTAATTTAAGGAGGGTAACTCCAGCACTGCTGGTGATGTTCATTTGCAATTCCGACACACTGGCTATTATGTGCAGGGAACTAATCCTGCCTTGCCTTGAAAACAGAGCTTTCACTTAGCTCGCTGCGCTCCTCAGATTTCCTTTAAAAGAGAGCCCTTGTTTTGCTGGGATTTTATTATTTTTAATAACATTACATAGATATTTGAATTTTCCCAGTACGTGTGTAGTGTTGCTTTTTCTTTTTCTTTTTTTTTTTTTTTTCTGGCTTTTTCTCTCATAAACCTTTGGGGTCCCGCCGTGCTCCCGTTGTTGCTGTGAGACGGGAAAGTTGGGAGCACCCATGATTCGTTCCTCCTCCCTGTTACAGCTGTCGGCGGTAAACATCAGCCCATAGGCACTGCATAATGGTCAACCCTCTCACACCCTGGATCGGTGTCCGGCCAGGGAGCACCGCCGAGGTTTAATTGCATCCATCTGCTGGCATTCACTGAAAGGGTGAGCGATACGGGCCATGCTACCCACCAGAGAATCCTTGCCTGGGAGAGTTGTGTCTCCTCGTAGGCAGACACTAAGTCCGGCACAGATCAGGCAGGGTTGCCTCCGACCGCTAAACTCCAAGTCCTGAAATCCTGAACCTGCTGACACGAAGAGAGCCCTCGCCTCTGCGACCCCTGCAAGCCTGGCCCCTCCGAGGAAAGAAAACCCAGAGGTCAGTGTAACATACCCTGGCCCACCCAGCCATATTTTCCCAGAGCTCCAGGAGCACTCAAAGGTAGGGAGCGACCCAGGAGTCCCGAACCGGACCAGATCTCGTTTAGACCGGGCCTGAGCGTCTGATGGCCGCTAGTGGGACGCGTTTAAAGCGTTTATTGGCATTATGGCAATACAGTGCGCGGTCAAAAACAATTCAAGAAGTTACAGGCTTGTCCACGACAGCCCTTCCCGCCTAACCCGAGGAAAAGCTACAGTTCTGCATGAAATTATTCCAGGAATGAAATAATGTTTGCGATTTTAGTAGTATTTTAGTTTATGTAGTAATGTCTCTCCGCCTTTCCCATCCCATCCCCTGTCCCAGGGCAGAATTTGTTTCCTACGATGAGTCGGCGATTATCGAGGAGCCTGACTTAACCTCGGACATCTGCCTGGAAGATTTAGGGACAGATTCTTTTATAAACTACTGTCTCTCGAGTCGGTCGGGATCCGCATTTCACAGCCGTATCTCGTAGCGCTCCGACGGCGCTGCCTCCCGTCAGGGCTCTAGCCCATTTAACAAACGCAGCTTCTCCTTCTCCCGAGGAGAAGATGAACTCATGCTAACATTACAGCCACTANCTTCACCCCTCCTCCCCCACCCCCCGCTTTTCTTTATGGTTCTAGCGAACAAAAACCGGCATTTGATGCCAGCACACTGTCCTGGGCTGCTTGTGCATCATGACTTCGCAGACCTCATTCATCACGGATCCTTCTCCCGGACAGTTCCCACTTTGGCTGTCAGGCTTTTCTCGTCACGTCACCTTCTTCCTCCACAGATACCTAATCAGGGAGAGAGCACATCCCAGGCACATCCAAGGCAGAAAAGTCCGCCCACCCCCCACCTTCCCGTGCTCCCTGCGACCGCCCTTCAGGCCCCATGGCTTGGGTTTCACAGGGCTCAAGAAATACAGGAATAGAGAAAAGGGCTCAGCTTTGCAGGACCTGGTGCTAACGCAGCTTCCCCGGGTCCCAAGCTAAGGGCACCGAGTCAGTGACGAATTTCCCCAAGCATGACACGGCAGCACCAAAAAAACTTTCTGGCCGGACTGTTCACATCAGTTCCTGCCAAAACACTTGCAATGCTGGAGAACGATGCTGCTGAGATAGCTAATGGCGTCTGAAGGTAGATTAGGAAATGCTGAAGGTCTTCTTAGAGGAGAGTGGAAGAAGCAGACATCGAGGAGAGTTTTTCAAGAGCTCCTAATAAAGTCCCACTAAATCATTATTTTTCTCCTAAGAAAGATAAAGGTATGAGGGTGCCTATTTAACCCTTTTATTAGTGTTTTGAAAAGCATGAAAGAAGGTACAATCTTTCCGAGATTTCTCATTACTTAAGTGATGACTCACACACGGTCAGTAGCTTTTCAACTATCGGCTACCACAAGACGCCCATGAAAGCATTAGAAAAAACCAAAATAAGCGAAAACCCAAACAAAACATTAAAAAGGCAACAAAAACCCCTCAAAAAACCCCAACCAAACAACAACAAATAAACCACACCAAAAAAATAAAATAAAATTTTTAAAAGCCCAAAGCAAAACCAACTAAACAAAAAGGAACTGCGGGCCCAAACTCCCGTGAGTCATCGTGTTTAATAACTAACTAGGTTCAACTCTGCATGTCTATGTGCGTTTGTATTTTCTTTGTCAAAGAATAAGTGTGTATGTTCTTCACATGTTAGATTTGCAATTTCGTGTTCATTTCGACATTCCCTAACGACCCATCCCACAGAGGTGTCTAAAAGCACCTACAGATTATCTCCCATCTCTCTACTACTCTAATGTGACACACCTACTTACATTTTAGGGGTAAATAATTTGAGACAGATTTACAGTTCAACCCTCTCAGCAGACAGGAGGAGAGGTCTGCGTGGAATATAAATTCAAGAATGTAATTCTTTCTCAAACAAATAATCTGTTCCCTTTCAAATATAATTAATGTTTTGATAGTGCATTTCTTGTGAGAGAGAGATACAAAAACAGAGGCAACCTCTTGGATCTCTGTTTGTATATTTTCAACAGGAATTTACAGTACCTATCCTGAGAATGTGACAGATAGAGTGTTTTGAACATTTAGAATTTTATTTATTAACAGAACTACAGCAGGAAACTGATAGGTCCTTACTATCCACCATGCCCATTTAATGCACGGTTTTGTTGCAAAGGAAATTGCAGTTGCAGAAGGAAGGCATTAGTCTTTCAAGGGGATGAGAAATGTTCCCTAGCTCTCAGGGTGCAGACCTCTGTTCTGTGGTGCTCCGGAGGCATATGTCCTTGTGCTTTGTCTTTCGTTCTCCTCTCTCTTGCCTCCGTGGGACTGAGCCTATGTCCCTTTTCTTCTCACGTAAGAAACTAAGCAAAATGGTGGGAACATTTTGGTTTTGAGTCTCCAGCATTCACAGTGGTCTGGGAAATGATGTACTGCAAGTCATATAGTCAGAACAAAGCCATGTTTGAAAATGCCCAGAACATTTGTCAGATGCTTGTTAAAAACTGTTACATGATTGTATGGTTCATTAGTTATAGATCTGCTACCTAATCCAGCGAGGCTGAATTGTCTTTTTTCCCCTTCTTCCCTTCTCTCCCTATCTTTACTTCCTTCTCTCTTTGCTTTCTATTGCTGGTTTCAGAGGAAGGTATACAAAGACGATTCTGCCATGCTTGGGAACACGAAATTCGCCGATATCTGTTCTCAATGTCTACATCGTTTCTAAAGCACAACACAAAACTGTCTTTGTGAGGAGAAAAAAACCTCAAAACCAAACAAACAAAAAAGAAGGGAAAAAACCAAACAAACAAAAAAAAATTTAAAACCCAAAAAAAATCAATACCAAACCAAAGAAACACCAACCCCAAACCAAGCCCAGAAACTATCTTTTACCACAAAATGCTATGAACGCTGAAAATCAACTTGAGACCAAAGCCATATGGACACTTCTATCTAGTTCATGAATGACCAGATTCGACTTCTACACATATCAAAAGTAAATTTCACATTCATGCCACTGCACTGGATACCCATTATGTCTATAGCCTAGTAATACATCTTGTCATATCGTTCATTTTCCAATGTCATATTATTTTTGAAAAATCGAGTATTAATCAGAAGAGCAAAGAAACTTTAAAAAGCATTGGTTTCCAGCTGGGGTTGCCTTGCCTCACCTCACTTTACACAAGCCAGTACTTTCAAAAAAAAAAAAGGGAGGACACATCTGAAAATGACTCTTCATAGAAAGTGCCAGACCTGCAGTCGGTCTGAAAGTCTTTAGCAACTATAAACATTAGGAATATGCGTCATTACTAACCTTGAAAAAATAATCACTGGGCTTAGAAGAGTGGTATTTGCATTTACAAAATAGTGCAAGGAAGGCCCTCTAGTTGTAAAGGAAACAGACAAGGCTATTCCTATGTCAGGCTTGGAGAAAAAAAAATACAAAAAACACCTCAATTTTTAATATTTTTAATTTTTTTAATTTTTTAAAAATGTATACTCTCTAGATAGATTATTACAGACCCATAGAGTGTTATCTCCCTACACCGGGGTAGTATAACTTGCATTTGGAGTATACAATATTGTAACACCCTTTTAATTTTATCGTATGTATTGTCTGGATTTACCTTTTCTAGAAACTCCTAAAATGTCTTGTAAACACCTGGACACTATGACAGAGATAACCTTAGTTCAATACAAAGTTACCAACCTCAGTCATTGAGATCCAATTAATTCGATGTTTGCCTCCAGTGATCTGTGAAAAAAAAAAAGAAAAAAAACATACGGAGAGGGAGGCGACGGACACACAGAAAAGCAAAATATTTACCGCATTGATTTGATAATATCTAAGAAAATGTCAAATACACACTTTTTAACTATCGTCTTTAAAAATAACAAAAAATAATAAAAATAGCATCGTTACCTCTGATATGCAACTGGTCTTTTTTCGCCAAAGGCTAACATTAGGGACGATCGCGCTTACGTTCAGAAAATATTGTTATTTTTCTTAATGGGGAAAATTGGACTCCCGCGACTTAGATCTGTGGTTTTTAGAACTGGGATGGAAATTGGACTGACACCACTTTGCACTTTAACAATCGGATTTCGTCAGGGTACAAGTTGTTTGTTTAACCCGACAGCTCCGTGCACCCCGTCGCACGCTTTTACACACTCATTAAAACGATTATTCACGACCTGTCGAGTGTTTTCTCGTTCATTCACAGGAAAGACTTAGCGCTCTAAGATTCAAGAGCATACGGTCAGCTATACCACTGGCCGAGGGGAGAGATTACTTATCTCTGTGATCATCTGATGCGAGGCTGTCTTATCTCTACAGGTTGTAGAGCAGCAGTTCCTGGAGGTAAAAGAAAGAGGAAAAAAAAATCCACCCCCCTCCTCCCTCCCAACAAAACTTGCCGAAAGCAACAGACGAGGAAGATAAGTGCAGAAAGGCTCCACACTTGCCCAGCACCGCTCGCGGGTCCTGTTCCCGATGCCCAGCCCGTGGCTCAGGCTTCCGCCGCGCCGCTCCCCGGGCAAGCGGCGAGGGCTGCGCCCCGCGGGGCAGCGCGGCCGGCGCGGGCCCTCGGAGCCGGCCTTCCCTCCCTGCACCTGGCTCTCACACCGGCCCCCGGCAGCTACCCTGGTCCCGAGCTCGCTCCCCGCCGCAGAGGTGCCTGCGTCGGCACAGTGGAAGCGATGCGGGGAAGATATTGATAAAGCAGAGCCCTCCCCGGAACGGCTGCGGGAAAAAATGAAGGTGTCGGCTGGAAAAGTGTGCTAAAAAAATAGATCAAAATGTCACCTTTCTGGGGTCCTGAGAGGGGATGGCTGGAAAATAGACCGGTTAGCAGAGAGGCTGGGGCGATTCCTTTCGGACCGATTAAATCATTAAGCCAAAAAGCAACACAAAATACCGCCTGCTTTGAGCACTCTCATATTTGCTTTTTCATCCCTCTGTTTTGTTTTGTTTCGTTTGGTAGGCTTTTTTCTTTTAATATATCGATTCCTAATTTCGATATTCAGATTACCTCCTTACATTCCATCTATGAGGAAACCCCAGGGGCCACTGTGCTGCTGGGAAGGTGTTTTACACTTACAAAGGGAGCTAAGGGCCCGGAAGGCTAAGCACACATCAACTCCTGTTCAGCCTCTGAGGATCCAGAAACATATTTTTCATTTGGAAAATATCTAAACATAATGCCCTTTTATTTAAATGAACCGACCCCGAATGCAACAAGGGATTTTAATCTGAAACGGTTTCCTAATTGCTCGAAAGGCAAGCACGTATAAGTAATTTGTTAAACTTATTGGATTGCAATAATCCACTATCAGGTTAGCTAAGAATGGTTCTGTCAAGTGTGTTTCCCAGTCTAAGCTCTTTCTTTCAAACCAATCTGGTATAATAATTAGCAGACAAAGAACCCGAAATATGTAAGCAAATACCTAAAGATCTGCATAAATAAACATACTAATCAATAGCAAGCTACTCAACACTTGTCTTATTGATGAAGAGACAATCGATTTTGCTGTTCCAACCTGCAATCAGAGATCTGTATTTAATTATTAGTACTTTTACCTTCACTGATTTAGTAATAAAAATATAGGTAATAAGTCCTACCCTTCCTCCTAGATACAAATGATAGTGATGACATAACTGAAGGCAACTGACGCTTCCCAGCAAAACAAACAACTTTGCTCAAACAGAATAAACAAGTAAGAAAGAAAAGAGCTGCCTTTTCTAATGAATGTTAGATGACACCTTCACAGCCAAAAAAGATCGGGCAAATATATACATGCATATATACACACGTGTATACACGTGTACATGTATAGCCATAGAAAGATAACTATAGACGGAAAAGTTAATTGATGAAACAACAATGCCATTTTTATTTGCAGAATACTCATCTGTTTTCTCATAAACCCATGTGTGTGTACACTAAATGCCAATAAAAATACCCTTGCCATTTTGTACCAGTGTGAGTGTGGTACACAATCTAGACTGCATTTGGAGTCCTCTAGATGCACTTGCCATCAGAAGTGCAGCTCAGAAATCTAAAAGATTTATTAATCACCAGCGTATTGTGAAGTTACCTAAGAACCACAGCATTAAACATATAAATGGTTATGTGATGTGCTTAACCGTACCCCACCACAGACCCATCTAATAATCTGTCCCAGTTTTGTTTTGTTCAGGGTCTAGTGAAAAGTCTAATCGGAGCCATCATCCCCGTTAGAAAATATATTGGTGTGGGGGTGAAAGTGTGTTTGGGTGTGCAAGCATCATTAAAAGATTTTAAACGCAACTTGTAGTATAGCATAGCCAAAAATTTTGATTTAAAAGAACACTTTGGTAACCAGTGAATATTACTCGTATATAATTTATAAAAATATTGCATCCTTTTGGGACATGCCACGCTTCACAATGAGATTATGCATATTATTTTTTTATAAGAGTACAACTTTTTCTCCTTTTTTTTTTTCTTTTTTTCTGGTTGTGTTCTGAGGCTGAGGGAGGGTTCCTCTTTTTTACTCTATAGCTAGGCTTAGGTCAGATTTCTTGGAAGGTATGTGTCTCCTCTTGGATATAATTAACTTAGCAGACTAGCTAATATTGAATACTTGAGATGAGATAATTTCTGAGTAAAAGCAAGCAAGGTGGGGGTGTGGGGTCGAGAGGTGTTCTCTTCCTTCCACTAGCGAACAGTGCAGGGCAAACACTTAGCTTGGAGGGCCTCTAAGTTAATGGGGATCTCGGCAAGGTCTCCCCCGCGGGCCGGCCACTGCAAACTCTGTTCCTCCGCCACCGCCAAGAGAGAGCTGCCGGCAGCGCCCCAAAGGGGAAGAGCTCCTTTCACGTGTTTCTACTTTCCTGTAAAAGATGCCCCTGCGAAACCTTTTGTAAAGAACTCTGAATTCCCCACCGCGGAAAAAAAAATCTACCCAAGAGAGCCCAGGCTTCGTGCCGCCTTTGTAGTTCGAAATTCAGGCTCCCTGGTCAGGCGGCTCCGGGTGAGGAGAGGTTTCACCTCTCGGGCTTAGGTTAAGCAGTTCTTTGCAGCTAGCTTTACAGGGATGCTTTACTCACCTTAGGGTAGGGTGACAATGGCAGGCTTTTCTCAGACCCCCTCTCGTTTAGTCTTTCCTCTCAAATCACGGATAACCCCAAATACACTTGGAGGACTCCCTAGAGATAATTCTTTGAAATGGACTTTGCATTCATTTTCCCGACTGAGAGGAGCAAATCCGCTCGCTTTGAGTCTAATTCGCTAGCCTGATACTGTATTCTGTTACATGGTATTGAAGAGGGGGAGGAGGGGAGGTTGCTGGTAGTTGCTTTGGTTATTTGTTTATTTTGGCAGTTTAATTATTTTCTTTATTTTTGTTTTTCAAGTTTTTCCTGGTTTGTTTTGCTCCAGCGGAGCGAGAGTTGAGTTTAATAATCCCATTCCCGTATCGGAGCATCCTGGGCTAGTTCTTGGGAAGAGGACTTTAAACGCCTTTCCCTAGGGCAACACCTGTCTGTCGGCAGCTAGAAGGACGCAATGCCAAGTCTGCACGGAGAAGGACACTTCGGATCTTTCCTGCTGTCTGAGGGGAGGGAGGCGGCACGGACCAGGGCCCTGCGAGTACNGAGGGCGCCGGAGGCGGGCGGCGCCGGTCCCTGCAGTCCCGAAGATACGCGAGCGCGGATGCCGCTCTCCGCAGCGCAGGGCGTGGGCAGCTCCACCGGTGCCCCGCGGCACCCACGGGGCCATCCCCGGACAGGTTTGCATCGGACACACAACACGCCGGCGGATCTGTCACAAGTCACCGCCGGCGTGCGCTGTGCGTGTGCGAGCGCTCGTCTCCCTGCACCGGTGTCGGTTTCTGCCGTGCGAAAGGGGCAGGCGCTCAGTACCGCTGCCCCCTGCGCTGAGGTGTCCCAAGCGCAGCGTCACGGAAAACTCAACTTGCTGTATATTAAAAACATTAATTATTTTCATGAGGTCAAAAATGGCAGGAGCAAAGGGGTCAAAGTCATCAACCGGGTGGGACACCAGCCACGGCTCTTCCCCTCCGCCACGTCAGGACAGCCAAAGAAGAGCAAGTCGGTCCACGGAGGGCCCCATCCCGGGTCCTGCCCACGCACCAGCGCGCCTGCCCCCACCCTCAAGGATGAGCACACCGAGCACATCAGTTTTTTCAGTTGTTTTAACTTCCGCCCCTGTTCCGAGATTTTGGCACATAAATCTCCACGTATGCGGAACGCAGCTATGGAATTTGGGGAGTGGGAAGACAAAGGGAGAGTGCCTGGAGCTCTCTCATGGACATGAACGTTGCCCGTGATTCCTTTTAAGGCCGCATTTTCTCCACTGGAGCACTCAGAGCAAAAACCAGCTCAGTACGGCTCTTTGCAAGGTCTCCTTCCTCGATTTCCCCGAGTTTTTGCCATTTAGTCACTTTCCTGGAAATTTAGGGATATTAGCACTCTTTACACAACCCCAAAAGGTGCGATAAGCCTGTAGCTTTTTCTCATATGACAAGCTCAGAATTTTTAGAAAAATTCATTACAGAATCCGCCTATACTCGCCATGCTAAAATCGTCTTTCATATAGCAGAGATGGATAAAGGACCAAATTTCCTCATGACATGAGTGGTGGAGGGGAATTTTGCCTAGCCCCCGTAATATTTCTGCGCTGTGACCAAAAAGGCAGAGCAAGCTCATGGATCTGCGGGAATGGCGCTCTCTCCCTTTCTGGTACCAGAGGACCAAAATCGCGCGTGAAGTTACTTGATTCCTGAGTGTAAAAGAAGAGTAAAATCCGCACTCACCCGGTGCCGTCGGAGGACTCCTATCCCCGAGTGTCATCGTGCGCCTTTCTTGCAGGTAGAGGCAGTTTCTCCTGGCATCTTAAAAAAGGCAAACACAACATTGCACGCGTGTGACTTTCTCTGACATTGGTGGTAAACAAGCAAACAAAGAGCACGTTAACAAAACAGGCTAAAATATCTACAGATTAACCACAAGAACTGCTAAACCGGCGAAGAAACTTCCAACTTACCGATTGAAACGAAAGAGCCCGAGGGGGAGGGGGAAGGCCGGGGGAGGAAACACTTTGAGGAAGAGACCGAAAAGAAAAAAAAAGAAGAGAGAGCGCGAAAATCCTGACATTAGGCACACGCAGTTTTGGTGTAACTGGTGCTTTGAAACTGCTTTAGTTGCACGGGAGATCTGCTTATCGGGGGGCACGGGGAAACTATACGTTTGGACAGAAGTCTGTCATCTCTATTCATTCGTATCACATGGATCTGCCTATGGGGATAAGAGGTAGGGAAGATTTTCTTGAAGTGCACCTACCCTTCTGGCGGGAAGGATTGCTGGGCAGGTTTCTTCTGGAGGGTCCCATCTCTCTGGAGTAGCTGAAGTGGAGTTGAGGGCAGGTTCTCCGGTGAGGTAGGAATGTGCAGGAACTCCGCCCTCTGGGCACAGTCACACAAACCCAGCACAACAGATACAGCCAGCCCTAAAACCTCTATTGATCTTCACCTTCACCTCTTCCTAACCCAGTTGCCCACCACTTTTTGACCCATTTACCCAGGCACCTTCACCACGGGGCGGAAAGGGGAGGGGGGAATATTACAAACAAGAACACTTCAGTGCACAGAAAAGCAGAGAAGCTACTGCAGACACTAGTGCAATGGATAGACACCTCTGCAGTCTGCGTGTATCTATATGTATGTATACATATTTATTGCCAATCGCTGAATTTGTAGTGGCGTAAGATGTACGCGCGCATACTTTCTCGGGCGGGTGTATTATTCGCGATCACACAATTAAGTGCAGCAGCGGTGATTATCTACAGGCAGACTTTTTTGTTTGTTTGTTTATTTCCCATCCTAAAGGAAAATACAACAATTAAAGAATAAAGTCGCTAATAAAAGCAGTCTTGCTCAGTGTCCTTTCTTAAGCAAAACTCTGATGTGGTTCAGTCAAAACGTAACCGGAGTTCAGTGGGAGTTTTGCTTGAGTGAATACTGAATACATGGTGATTGAGACCTCATATTAACACAAGTGGTGAGGGGGTGTGTACCTGAATCATAATTTCTGACATAAATCTCAATAATCATCAGAAGAAGTTATAAAGAGCAAAATGACGTCCCGGTTAAACTATTTTTTTCAAGTATCAGATTTTAAAAATGTTGCTCCCCCAAACTGTAGTTTTGTGCCATTTAAGTCAAATTACATTTTTGTTCACTTTCTTTTAAACCCTTTTGTAAGAATACATTCCACATAACGGATGATGTTTTACTGTAACAAAAGAAAGATATCTAAAATATGACAAAAATTGGTTGGTCAAATATCGCGTTGAGAATTCGAGTTACTGTTTATTATGCTTCAAGCATGTTTGCGAAGGCAGTCTTAAAGTCGTAATTGGATGTTTCTTGATGAGCAGATTTCTTCTCCTACGATCTACGCGAGCAAAGTTAATCACCTCAAACATCAACTAAGAATATAACAATAGCTCCTTAATTCCATAAAGACCGCCCGTCCCCCATAAACACTCTAAATTAAGAAACGCTAAAGAAACGACGCTAAGACACCGCATCATTCTAGAAATGTGCATGTTTAAAAAATCCTCAAAGCTTAGCTTGAGGATTTGACATATAAACCACTGCGGAAACAAGTATCAGATAACAGAAATACTGTATGCTAAACCACCACTCTCCCCCTAAAAAAAAAGCAATCAAACCACAAAAAACCCATCGCCACTAAAAAAAACACCAGCCCCCCAACAATAAAGCAGCAACAAAAAGAGAAACAAACAAATCACCACCTCGAATTCAGTGCCGAACGAGCCTGTGCAAAGATCAGACCCAGGAACAAAAGGGTTTCTCTGGCTGAGGAGCAGGCAGAGGTAAAGACATATTTGGGGCCTTGGCAGTCCTGATACAATCCATGACAACTTCAGTGATTTATTGGTGTTATTTTATTTTGGTTTTGTACTGGATTTATTTTCTTCCTTTACAAAAATAGCCTGGTAATATGTGTATGGAAACGTGAATAAATTACCAGCTCAGCAACCACCCCTGCACCTGGTGTAAGAGAAAGAAGGAAAAGTCTGTGGCACCTGAACTCCTTAGGCAATAATTTACAACACCGAGCCTAACGGAGAGCTCTGGGAGCGAGTGCTGGCTTAAACTAAGTCTGGAGAGACATACATCAAGGCTAACCTTCTCAGGAATTATTATGCATCACGCTTATCTAATTAATGCTTATTAGCCAACCTCAAACTCTGACATGGCGAGATTGTGCTTTCCTCCAACCTGATCTGTCTCTTTCCTCCTTTCGGTACACTGACAGCAGATTTATTTTTTTTTTTTTACATTGCAAGCAAAATAGTACTTTACGTGTGTGCTATTGGATTTCCTACAGTATACAACCAGTTGCAAGTGGTAAATAATATATAATTTTCTTTGTCAACTACAGCAGATACTGCTCTTTTAGGTTGTATAGGCACTAGCACACAGAATGGGATCTCTAGGCTTCAAGAATTTAAATCACATTTTATTATTTCCGATAGTTTTGTTGAAGAGTTTTATTTTTTAGTATTTTTGCATCACTTGTTCTAATGACAATAGAGTCAAGAAAATGGGGGAGGGTAGAAGCTTCCAAGTGGTGGTATCATCTCTCCATCCCCAAACAAAGCAGTCGTTTTCTCATAGTGATGATTAATTTTGAATTGCAGGAGTGAGAGTGAAAGCTAAGAATATCAGAGAGTTCTCTCCTTCTCCCCCACACAGTGCGAAGCTGGGTGTCCCATCTCTCATCCATAACCTTTCACTTCTCTCTCTTTCCTGTAGATCTGTTTGCATCTGTTTACGTATTACTTATTTTCGGGAGATTCCCCCTTCCTCCCCTTATTCTTTCAGCAGGAAAAATACACTGTTTGCAAGAATTCAGAATTTCTATTGCTTCTTTATTCACCCTCCGGCATTTTTTTTTCTTTTTCTTCCTCTTTTCTGTCTTTCTAAGATAAGCTCTTTAAAGCGTTTGCGATAACATCTCCGACCTAGAGATTATTTTTCATTGGGCCTATTGTGAGCAGTCGCCGATTTATTGCACTGCTGCAGAGCTCAGTTTAGGCGACAAACGTAACAAATGAACAACTTGTCCTCTGCGGACTCACCGCGGGATCCAATTAGTTCCTAAACCTTTTGCACCAGTTTTCTAATTATTTTCAAGAGTTGTGGCCTTTATAGGCTTCCCTAAACTCATCAAGACACCAATTCTTTCAAGGATTAAATGCTTCTTAAAATTACTAGCAGCGTTGCCCCTCAAAACTAATGGATCGATTCTCCGGGCAACGGAGCTTTCTTAGGGACGCCTGCGTGAGTTACTGGGCTTCAGCAGGCACCGAGAGAAAAAGCACCCGTTTCCAAAACTTTACGTGTAAGTGCATCCATACAGCTTTGATCTGTAGATTCTTTTTCTTTGTTTGTTTGTTTGTTTGGTTGTTTTTACCCCCGAAAACGTTTAAACATCGGTATGCGAGGCAGGGCGTCACGTGACGCCGGCGGCGCCCTGCCTCCCTCCCTGCCATGGACTGCGCCTTCACCTCTCCGCGCTCCGCTCCTGCCCCCCCGGCCGGCCCAAGGGGCAGAGCGGAGAGATGCCGGCCAAAAAATACCGCTACTTGCACAATACCTAAAGCCAAAGCGTCTGCAGCATGAAAACTACATCAATACATACAGCCTAGATACTTCCGGAGGAGGGCTCCTTTAAGATAAGGGTTATATTTTATACACATACATATCATAGCTTGCTAGGTTGGGTCAAACGATCATACGATAGCTAATATGTGTGTGTATATACTCACACATACACATTCTTTGCTAATATATCTCGAGTCATCATAGAGACGAAATTAATTTCTTTCAGGAGAATAAGTCTTTGAATGCATTTCAGAGATTGCAGGAAGAACACGTACCTATACAATAGTGCACCTTGGGTTTTTTCCCAGTGCGTGCTTATATACTTAAATTGTAAATGTATGTATGTATACATGCATGCATATGCAGTATTAAGCATTTTCAGCGTAAGTCAGGTTTTAGTAAGACACCCTATCTCCTACTAACAATTTTTAAGCAGACTTTATAAATGGAGTTCTGCCCCAAAATAGGCATCAAAATAGTGGCCATGGTGTTTGATTAAATACCGAGATCCTTTACATTTGAAAATACTGCAGTTAAGCACAGCATGGGAGGGGGCGGGGGGAGAAAGAAAGGAGCATATGAAAAATGGTGGACTGTGCAATAAGCACCGCTCTGCTCTCACTGTAACTTTAAAGCCTCTGCCACATTAGGGTTAATAAAAGAGACAAAAAAACTATCAAGTATATATGAATTTAGCCTATTTTTTTATTTCTGTGTGTTCATAGTAAACATTTTTGTAAGTGACAAACACGGGCATATGACCACAGTATCACAATCAAGAAATTTTAAGACGACATTAACAATCACTCAAATTTATGCGGCTTTTGCGCAACACAGGTTACATATTTGCAAGGTTTACCTATAAGTACAATAGGTATTAACATTTCACTACATTTAGAAAAAAAATAAAGGTGACCTGTTAGTGACCACATACATCAAAATATACACAACACAAACTGAAGGCAATCATTAATTTTGTCCCCTTCTGATTCATTTGAACGGGCAGTGCTGCAAACTGAAATAATGTTGCTGTTTTTTTTAAATTACTTCGTACACTGAGTGCATTTTCTAAAACCCAATCTTTGGTCTAAAAGTAAACAAACAAACAAATGAACAAAAAAAAAAGCAATTCAGTGAAGAAAAGAATAAAATAAGAAAAGGCCAAAAGTCGTTCTTGGGCATTTTTTCAGTATTAATTCTGCTTAAATACAAATTATGTTTTAAGTTTTTTTATAGTTTTCATGAATTTAGTGGTTTGGTTTTTTATTTTCTTTCAAGGTCTGCACCCACCGACATATCCATGATAACTTATAATACTGCAAACATGGAGAATCGGGCGGCTTTTAGTGATAGACTTATCATATTTGAGTAAAAAATTGCAAAAGCAGTCACTATTTAGATACACATTCTACTATAATTTTGTCTTCCAAACTTCATAGTCTACAATGCAATCTCCCCACATTGCACCTTGCTGACACTCCTCACCTTGGTGGAATAATAAACAACCCTAAAGACTGAACAAACGTACAGAAAATGGGGGACTTAATAAAAAATACCTGGACTTTTTAGTTTTGCTTTTTTTTCCTTTTAATTATCATTTACAATGCAAATGTGTGTAAAATGTTCACTTACAGTCTGATCCCATGGATGTTAATGTATTAAAGGGTTTGAAGAAGACCCCTGATTTTGATGTGTGAAATAATCAGAAAGTCCTCCGGAAAGTCCCGTTGTAAAACTTGGCAAAGAAGGTCTTAAGGACTCACAGGGGAGAGTGGAGGGCGCCTGTGGCGACGTGGAGGAGGAGGCTGCCCTGGCCGTCATTGAAGTGCTGCTTTGAGAAGTCATTGAAGGGTGAGGAACATGGGGGAAAAAGTAACTCGTCTGTCCTGCTAGGAGATTTACAGAGCAGGGGTTTAGGGAATAGGTGCCGGAGCAGGGAACTGACAAGCCACACGGCACTGAGGCGGCCAGAGCTGCTGCTGTGAGGTGATGAGTGGCATAAGGTATCTCTCCATTGACTAGTCTATCAACACTTAACCCATTAGACGTGGAAAAGGAGTGGTTGTTTCCCAAGGAGTTTTGAGTCAACACTGAGCTGTAGGGCATGGGGTGGCTGGGGTAGGCGGACGTGGTCCCATTGTAACTCAAAGTGCTGCTGGCCCGGGGGTGGTGCAGGGAGAGGAAGGGGGACATAGGCCAGTACAAGGATCCTGCCCTATCCATGAATGTCAGTCCGGTGGAGGTGAGCCGGGCGCCCCGCTTAAAGGCCAGCTTGGCCCGAGAGGTGGTGGAGCGCCGGCGGAGCTTGCCGGTGGTGCCCCCGATGAAGACGTCGTCGCTGGAAGGGTCCAGCATCCAGTAGTTCCCTTTGCCCGGGTCGTCGTAGTGGCGGGGCACCTTGACGAAGCACTTATTGAGCGAGAGGTTGTGTCGAATGGAGTTCTGCCAGCCCTGCTTGTTCTCCCGGTAGTAGGGGAAGTTCTTCATGATGAACTCGTAGATGCCATTGAGCGTGAGGCGCTTCTCTGGGCTCTGCCGGATGGCCATCATGATGAGCGCGTTGTAGCTGAACGGCGGCTTCTCGTACTTGCCGTTCTTCTTCTCCCCCTCCTTCCCGCTCTCCCCGTCCTTGGCCCCCTCCGCCGCCCCCTTCTTCTCCTCGGCCGCTTTCTCCTTCTCCTCCAGCTCCGCTGCCGCCGCCGCCGCCGCGCCCGCCTCGCCTTTGCCGGCCAGCATGTCCGCCTTGGCCACCTCCAGGGCGCCGGAGGCGGTGGCGGTGGGGGGCGGCAGGAGGTGCTGCCCCTTCTCTTCGTCCTCCTCCTCGGCTGCGGCCGCTCGCTGGGGCTGCTGCGGCGGCGGGTGGTGGTGGTGGTGGTGGTGATGGTGGTGGTGATGGGGGTGGTGGCTGTTGTGGTGGCTGTGGCTGCTGTGGTTGTTGTCGCTCTGGACGGCTTCGGGCACCAGGCTGTTTATGCTAAAGGAGGATTTCGGCAGCATTTTCACTTCCTTCCTATCTCCCATGTCCAACATCACACACTAGTCTGAGGGGGAAAGTTGCGGCGGCTGAAGGAGCTGCGCGCAGGGCGGCGGCGGAGGCGGCGGCCGAAGCGGTGGCGGTGGCCGAGGCGGCGGCGGCACCACCGGCGGCGGTGGCGGCGGCAGCGCAGTT